>VMBQ01002491.1:113483-152252 GCA_007657795.1 Dreissena rostriformis | reverse complement strand
AATAATAATAATAATAATAATAATAATAATAATAATAATAATAATAATAATAATAATAATAATAATAATAATAATCATAATAATAATAATAATAATAATAATAATAATAATAATAATAATAATAATAATAATAATAATAATAATAATAATAATAATAATAATAATAAAAAATAATAATAAAAATACTACTACTACTAATAATAATAATAATAATTTTAAATATTAAAAACAACTAGCCCAAAATTAAATCACTACCTAGTTTTGCATGAAAGGTACCTACAAACAATGTAAATACCTCCATCCAAACCTACATTTATTTAGCGGAAAATCTTTATCTGTATTGTATAAACAGTGACCTGGATCCATTCGGCCCCAAATGCATTCCCTCCCTAGATCAGCCTGTAACCTACATACACAAACAATGTAAACACAATATCTCCATCCTAACAGAAGTTTTGTAAACGCAAACGTTTTATCTTTTTAAGAAACATTGACCTTGAATTTGATCTTTTTGGCCCCAAATGCAACCCAGTGCTTAATCTGCATGTAAGAAAGTGATAAGAATTTCCTAAGAACAAAAAGTACAATGAAGGTATCAGTCTGCTACATTGCAGTTCATCGTTATGAGTCTTCGTCTGTGGCCTCTCGTAAGGATCCCGTAGACATTTGTGAATTTTCAATAGAATAAATGTCGCAGTTAAAGTGATATGTACATGCTGCATGTATACTTTATCGTCAAGTACAACTTAAACGCAAAACTTAACCTGACTGTTCGAAGTTAAAACGGGGCATAATTATGCTAAAGGACTGGTCAAAGTAATAGTCTTGGTCAGTGAATGTTCATAAAGATCCTAAATATATATGTACCGTTTTATTTTAATGTATCATGTAGTAAATATAAACAAACGACATAATTTTACCAGGCCAATATTATGGTACTTGGTCAGTTCAGTTATCTCACACAACGACCCCTAACACTTATGTTCGGTTTAAATTGCATACCTTTCGCAAAAACACATGACATGGGATGTTGCACGGTAACCGTAACTAAATTTCAAAGAACAAAAATGGCATTATTTGGATTAGTAGCAGGTCAGAGCTATAGAACTTGGTCAGTGACCTCACCCCATGGCCCCGAAAACATGTGTGAAGTTTTAATGGAAAATGTGTAGAAGAAACAGTGATATGGGAATGTTTAAAACCTTTAGCAGAGGCCGGCGACCCCCTCGACGCCGACATGTGTTGTGTTTATTTTAAAGAAGTCGTTACAACATCAATTATAATAGAATTTGTTACAACAGCAGCAGTAGTATGGAAGCAAAAGCACATCTTTGTCCGACATTCTTCTAACATAGCCTGATTCATGACTATGCGTTATTATATCATTTTGCTCAAGTTAAGCTTGTTTAGTAAAGGCATGGCGTGTTGTAAGACTTTGGTGCTAATTCGGCAAGCTTTGTGACGAGAAGACGCATTCGAAAGGACGACGCTAACCATGCGCTTAATTTGTTTCAATTGCCTTATGTTTTCTGTGATTTTACCGCTTATGTACATCCATATAAACATCGGCACAGACTGGTCCTTGAAAGTATTTTATATCAAACAAATACCGGTAGTTGAGTTGTACCTTTTAATTTCAATGAGCTGAATTATAACTCCCCTGTTATCAAAGTTGTCCATTGATAGTATTGCCACACATAATTGTTCAACATATGTTGACACTAATTTTAGCTTGATGCTAGTAATAATATTAGGATTTAACTAGTCTTTGAACAAGGTAAGTGTTATTCTTTTAATCAACTTTACGTTTTATGGTTAAATGTCCAAACTAATTGCAAAAACCTACATAATAATGTATGACTGAAAACGAGGGTAGAATGGCAACCATGACCCTTTCTAATTTCCTGTGATATTGGTTTAACATTTGAATTGAATAAATGAAGTTCGTAAAAGTTTATTATTATTTAATGAGAATTCCATCTGTTAATTATAGATATTTCCCACTTACATTTGTCTCCAATAAAATCACATTTATGTTTCCGTGAAATTCATTTCTAGAAATTATCTTAGTCTTTGTCTGTCACTGTATAAAAGTGAAACTGAAATGTGAATTTTATGTTGCCAAAAGATCAAGATACAGTCTTTTGGAAGTGAGGAAAGGACACTATCATACTAGAAGTAACTATGTGCAAATATACATTAGGCTTGTTCAGGGAGTGACACATAAATAAAATAAGAGTTCATTGATAATCCGTATTGTTAACCCAAATTATTAGATATAAAATAACATAAACCAGATATAATCAGAAGATAATGTAACACTTATTCTTGGGTTAAAATCCACACTATTATTTATTGTGAAATTTTCAACTATTTGTTAGAGAGATTTGAGCCAACGGAATATGTGTTACATATAAACGTTTTGTAGTCCATTGTAGTCTAATTTTGGGAGAACGTTTTCCAGTCAGTGAAAGAGCGGGTAAATGCTTTTGGGGCAAAAACTCAATGTCAAACCAGTTTTCTTGGTGAGTTAGTGATGCATCCAGTATTTTGTGAAGTATCATTCCCTAACTTCTTACTTTGTCTGAGTTCTCTTTGTTGTATTGTTATGATGGACGTTTATGTGAAACCATACTGTAGACATTAATCAGTGTCGAAAAGACGTCTGTGAATGTTTTCGCACATATATTATATTGATAATTCAGTTAAATGAAAGTTATTTTAAAATTTCAAACTATTTTAAATGCGACCATTTGTTGGTTTATTAGTATAATTATGTGTTTGACTTTTGTTGACTTCCGTTTCTCAAATTCATTCTTTGTCAGTTGATCTGATCTGTGCTGATAAGACGATGCTTCTATGTATCAGTGTTATGTTGATCATCGTCTTCGTTTGATTTCGGTTACAATCCACAACACACACCCAAAAGAAATTCAGTCACATAGATTACCATCATTTGTTTTAAACAATTGCAACATTTTCATTTTTGTTCAGTGTTGAGGCATAGAACTTTAATACTTTTCTTATTTTTAACAATACTTGCAATGGCCATGACGCTTCCAGTTTCCACCAGTGCGTACCTTACACTTTACAATAATAGGATGCATAGACGGGCGGAAGTTTCACGCTTGCTAGCGTTGTGCACGCGCTATAACCACTGATTTTCTTGCAGTTTGTTTAACAAACCCTTTCACATATCGTCAAAGAATTACTTAGAAATTAAGTAAGCATAACTTACAGTCGTTTGCGGTTTGATTATTGGAAAGTGTAATGATTTGTGATGAAATTGAAGAACAAAAGTAGGGAACATGGATTAAAGCTGTCCCTTTCTGACACTGCTTCAAGTGAAACAACTAGACGACAGACCGATGTCCGAGGGTATATATTTATTGTTCGATGTAAAAGTGCCATATCACTCCTTCATATGTAATGGTATTTAGTTTTAGGATTCACTTATAAAAAATAGTCGGAATGTTGTCATTAATTCCGTCTGTAAAAAGCCCTAAGAGTCACGTTAAAAAGAGTGTCATATTCTATTTAACATGTTTAAAATCAATGCATAACAATTTCACGCGTATATTTTACACTTAAATTAAAAAAAAAACTAATTTAAATAAGGTTATAGGCATAAAAAGCTATCTTTCATCTTTAAACAAAATTGTTTACGATTTGTTTTGAATTCTCCTACCGATCGCCTCACCGTACTGTTCAGGCCAAGTGGGTAGTCGCCATATTGTTAGAGATTACACCGGTTGTATATCATTCAGGCCACGTAGGCAGATACACAGAGAGAGTGCTGAAAAGAGCTGTTGTGGATTGTTGAATTCATAAAACAAAGGTAAGATTGTCATATAAGGGACAGTTCACAACAATAAGACTCTGTATGTAGCTGTAGTGGTTATTCCAATAACGAATTGTTTAAGTTTATCTGCTCACTTGTGGATTGTATACACAGTCTAGAACAGTTATCGTTATTATTTTGTTTAAAGCGGGACTGTACGATTTTGTCAAATATTTATGATTTTTTTTTAAATGTGTTAAAAATTAGTATACATATATTTCAATATAAATTAAAATAAAAGTTAAGAAGAACATGTGTCGAAAAATGCGAAATAAGCCAGATATTTAAATCTGAAAGCTTAAATGACTGGAAGTCAAATAAGCCAGCATATATATAATACATGTACAATGTGAATCTAAATTTAGTTTTAGTGCAGATTCGTTCATACGACACAAAGACACAATTTTGTTTCCTTACAAATACGAGTAAAAGTGTCGGCATTGGCTTTAACCAGCGCTAACTTGTCTTTGCTGCATTTTATGAAATTCGTCTTCAAAGTATAATTTGTATTGCCTATTTCGAGTCATCGTAACATAATTTAATCAATATATTAAAATTTAACACATGTAAAAATCGTACAGTCCCGCTTTAAAGTACGGCGTACTGTTAAATCATACTTGGGAGGTTTTGTTTTGTGAAGTGAGTGACAAAAATGAATTACACAATTCGGTAATGTGCATATTTTATAAATTTTAATGGCGTTATTTCACATCGATTATTATTCAGTACAATCAATTAGTGTTTAACGGATAGTTAATGAATCTGAGTCTCATGTAAATGTACAAAACACGAATTAACCAGATCAACTTGAAAAACAAATGTCGTGCATAATGGAACATGTTAGCTGTTTTTAATTTCCACCAAATGATCTATATTGCATTGCGAGTTTAATTGTACACTGAGTCAATCAATACCTGATAACCTTGGTCTTTATCGGACAACTGGTTTGAGGTGGTTGGGTTTGTCTCAAACCATCTCCAAATAGGTCATAGTGTAGTCCAACTTGTTGACGCTCTCAAATATTAAGCTACTTTTTATATGGGTAATATTTGGAGCGTACAACGGGCGAACGATTCAAAATGTGGTGGAAAGTTTTCCTTCTTTGTCTATATTGATGCGCAAGGAATTTGGTGCGCAACATTCAAGCCCCGATATCAGACAGTTAATATCAACGGATTGCAATAATATTTACATACCTGTGTAGATAATTCATTTCTCGATAATGTTCCGTAAGAATTATGTAATGACTCTTTCAATTTTGCACGCCTGACCAATTTAAATCAACACACTACTCACATTTTCCATTCGACTCGCTATGTGTCCGCTGTATACCGCAGGTAGATTTTAATCGATAACGCAGCCTATTACACCGTAATGCCTTCTTCTGATTGGTTGATATTTAAATATTTCATAACATGGCGAGAGGTCAGTGATTGTATTGCGATTTAAGCAGAAGTTTAACTGAAACAAATTATGCCTTTTAACAGACAATTCCAAGATATTTGAAGTAAAAATGGATTTCTGAACTAAAACTGTATGAGTTGGTAATGTTATTTTGCTATTTTAAGCATATTGATGAAAATTTAAACTTTCTGATATCCACCACACATTGAATCGTTCGCCGATAAGACGTTCCAAAGAATTTATCCCGTATAAAAAGTATCTCTAAATTCTTGGCAACATCTTATAAATATGACTTAGTGAATGTTACCACGTGATAACATTTTGGTATTTAATTATATTATATCCTATCGTTATCAACATTTGTATATGCTAAAGTAACTTACATGTACTGCAAAATGAATACCTTATCGTCAGTAATATGTTAATTATTATGTGACTTAGATGTACTGGGATATTTATATAATAAACAAATATGATACAATAAGACGATTAGTAAGATCATAAAGGTTTAATATAGAGAAATGATTTGAATAACACATATTTCAAATTATAGATAATCATTTTATCACAAATCAACACAATAACATATTAACAAGTATTTAAACATATTACAGCAATGTTGATATCACCAATAACAAAAAAAAACAAAAAACATTGCATATCAAACACCAAAATAAAAGTTGAAGAAAGTCCGGAGAGTAGCAAAAAAAGGCATATTTAACTGATGCCCATAGTGTAACATTACTATATTCTTTTATCAAATGCACCATGCAGTGAATACATATTAACGTCATAAAAATGATGGCAACACATTCAACAACAGTAAATATCTCATAATCTGAATATAAATAATACAAAATAAAGTAAGTTTCACAATAAAACCGTTTGTTTTTACATTCTTGACTAATAGGTAAGGAACATAAATCTAAAATATCCTTTGAAAATCATTATAACATTTAATTTAGGAATTATTCTAGCAATGATTTTGTCTTGATTAGTTTGGCCTTGGCTACAGCTTGGCTAGCGCGACCTTTTCCGTTTTAACGGGGCCTCTCCATCTTGTTCTTAAAAATAGATGAATAGTTTGCAATGAATTACTGTAATGAATATAATAAGACTAGATACATAATATAAAGATAAGAATCATAAACTCTGATTCGACATCCCAAGTCTGTCCAATTGCATATTTTAATTGGAGAAGAATATAGGAAAATATAAAACCATTATTTAGCCATCAAGCTACCTATAATCAAGAGATTTATAAAAACAAAAATCATGTAAAAGCTCCGAATTAAATAGTACATTTTTTAATGTGTACTATTTGCAACTATATAGTCTAACACTTGTGTATAATATCACATAGCAATAAGATAAGAAGCAAGTATCGAATAAGTTTTAGTTTAATATGGTGTATTCAAGATACAATAGACATACAGTCCATGAGTATACATGTTAAAGTAACAAAGTAACATGTAAACAGGCATGAAATGTGATCATTATTAAATTTCATAAGTTGTTAACTAAAGTATAAAAATATGAAAAGGTCTAGGACAATTTAATTACAGCATTAAGAACCTATTTAGCAATGTCATAGTTGTAACATAAAAAACAACAAAGACGAATCTATAAGAGAGCGAGAAATCAAGTTTGAGTCATAAATTAAACACAATTAATCATAATAATATGTATACAGGTTTCTTTGAGTAAATGCTATATTTACAAACATGGCTATGTTTCTGTTGGTACTTGCATAGGGACCCGGCACAGTGTTGGGATTGCATAAAAACAATTTTAGAAAAAAATTCATATATGATATATAATATATAGACATAGGGACCCGGCACAGTGTTGGGATTGCATAAAAAACAATTCTAGAAAAAAATCAAATATGATATTATATATATAGACAAGGGGTTGAACATGCCAAAATAGGCAGAATAGTTATATCGGAGTGCTGGGTTTTGTCTTACCTAGCGAAAACTGTCGATTTCGTCCGATGTGCCAGTTTATTATTCTTAAACGGTTGAAATGAGGCCAATTTTTTATGGCCAACGTTTGCAGATCATATTTAGCTACAATTATATATATATGTTTATAAATTTTAAATGATAGTGACTTTGTAATTTGCACCTTTGTTGAATTTGTGACATTCTGCCTATTTGGCATGTTCAACTCCTTGTCTATATATAATATATCATATATGAATTTTTTTCAAGAATTGTTTTTTATGCAATGCCAAGACTGTGCCGGGTCCCTATGGGTACTTGTAGTAACAGATTGCATTAAATCAATACATTTTATCATGTATGGTCTTTTCCAGTAATGTTTATTTATAAACAATTTTCTAATATCATCATATAAGGAACATTCTAATAAAAAATGGTATTCATCCTCAAGATCATTGCAATGTTGACATTTTCTCTCTTGAAAAGGTAAAGATTCCGGTTTATGCCATCTGCCTGCTTCATTTTCTAATCTATGAGATGAAACCCTTAATCTACAAAAATCTAATCTAAACTTATTTATACTGACATGTTTTAAGTAAGGATGCAATTCAAATTTACAAAACTGATTGTAAGTTATTGCTCTTTCAGAATTATTCAGTTCTTACATCCAATTTTGAATAAATGTATCGTTTAATCCAGGCTTTACCAGGAATAAAAACACTTTCAATCACCAACACCTTGGTTTAGCCTTGCATAATGTACGCCTAAGGCTTGCGACATATAACACACAGATTTTGCCCGAGAATGTGTATTTGGTTTATTTATTAAGTTCTCACACATGGGACTATAAATGCACTTTAAATACTTGTGATCTTCTTACTGAATAATTTTTAACCAATACCTTATTACACTTATGACTCTTTTAGTTTTCAATGATGATCTTCCAAGTTCCCCCAAATACAAAATGATTCTGTGTTTGGGTTTTACACCTAGAATTTTTTTTTACAAAACATTAAGTGGGCTCTTTCAATGGCCATTGACTCAGTTAAGCCCCAAACTCTGACCCATAATTTAACATTGGTAAAACAAGCTGATAAAAAAACTCTAATTTGGTATGTATTGAAATTGTTGGAAAATTTACTAAGTATGAGTTAAGCTTAAAAACAGTCTTTGAGGCTTGGCCTGCAAGTGTTTCAAAAGTTTTTGCAAAATGTTCTCCTGTAGTGAAAACAATTCCTAAGAATGTAAAAGATTTAACAATTTGTAATGTTTGGTTTTGTACAAAAATTCAATATCCCTTTTAAGTTGTCCTCCCTTTTTAAAAACCATAACCTTTGTTTTATTTGTGTTAACACATAATTTCCACCTATCACAATATTCCTCCAACAAAGACACACCTTAAATTTGTACTTCCTCTGATTCTGCAATAATTACAATGTCATCTGCATATAACAACATATATAGCATACCAATATCAATTCCTTTAAAACCATTTAACATATAATGTTCTTCTAAGTCATTCAAATAAATACAAAATAAGAATGGTGATAATGATTCTCCTTGTCTCACACTTAAAAAAACAGGAAAAATCTTCATTACTTATTGTGTTGCATATTGATTGATTGATTGATTGAAACAGTCGTGTTTATATATATATATATACATGTCATACAAGAACAGTTCATTCAATACATTAAAGTCAGAACCTTTACACATTTGATTACAATTATCACAGATTTTGAATCGCAATGCATTGATAGATCACATTTTTAAATCACAGTTAAAGTTAATCAGTTACATTCAGTTACAAATAACTAGTAAGTATATTTGGCAGAGACATGAAATAACAAGAAGTAACAAGATGTTGAATACAGGACATGATATATATAACATAGGATGACCCATGAAAGTTGTACAACTTATTTCCAATGGGGTCCTATGGATGGGTGTCAAAGGTACAAAAATGGTGGCATTAATAAAAATATCATTCATTTACACTTGAGACTATAGTCTTGAGAACAAATAGTAATAAACATATATTATTAACAATCACGGGTTATAATACTATCTTGTTATCACATTTAAATGTACGTACAAATACTGTAGTGTTGACTGATTTAAACAACATGCATATATACATATAACAAACCGTTCACATAAAACATTAATTTAAACAAATAAGACTACTAGTAAAAAAAATCAGCATTTTCTTTTAATTTCATATTGTCTGTGAGAGCAGTCTTCATTTTTTTTTTAATTCATATGTATAATTAGCATTTTAACATCTGCAGGCAGACTGTTCCAGTCATTGATCGCTTGATAATAAAAAGTAGTGCTGGTAAAACCATTCACTCGAGGTAAATAAAAGTTACCTTTACTACTTCTACTGTAATGACTATGAATATCAGACACTAAACTAAAATTATTATTCATGTTAGAAGGACATTTCTTGTTAAGAATTTAATGAACATGGTTGAGTCTTAATTGCTTATCTCTATTTTGAACATTTAACCAATACTGCTTAAATCTTTAACTTTCAATGATGTTCTAGAGTCATATTCATGAATAAATCTAACAACTTTATGTTGTACAACTTGTAATCTATGTTCCAACTGTTTACTTATACCATTATACAAAGAAGAACTAGCATAGTCAAAATGGCATTGAACCTAGGAGTTACATATTAATTTTCTTAATTCCATTTTTAAACAGTGTTTTTTTCTTTACAGGAATCTTTTTCTTGAGTTCACCTTTTTAATAATATTATTAGCAATAGATGTAGCAGCAAGATCATTGTCCAATATTGAACCAAGGTATTCAACGGATGATTGAGAAACAATAGTGGGATCATTACATTTTACATTCAAGTTATGTAGTTTTGATAATTTCCTTTTGGAACCAAACACTATACATTCTGTTTTTGTAAAGACAGTTTGTTATCCACTAACCATTTACTACAATTTTCAAGTTCTTTACCCAAAACACTTCTGATGATACTAGGATCTTTGTGAGAATGAAGGATGGCACTGTCATCCGCATAAAGAATAAGTTTACATGATTTGCTTATACTTATACCCATATCATTTACATAGCATAAAAACAAGAGCGGCCCTAAAATACTTCCCTGTGGGACGCCGCATGTGATATTCATAGAATCTGGCATAGTATTATTGACATTTACCATTTGATAACGACCTGATAAGTAAGATTGAAACCACTCCACTGTTTCAACACCCATTTGAGTTTCTGGCATAGAATACCATGGTCAACCGTGTCACACGCTTTCTGAAGGTCTGGCATTATCATACCAGTGTAAAGGCCTTTTGAAGTTTGACCCTTTATATGGACGTTAATGTGGATAAGACACGAGTCAGTGGAATAGCTACATCTGAAGCCACTTTGATATTCATAAACAAGACCATAAATAACTAAAAAAGATTCTAACTGGTTATATACAGCCCTTTCTAAAATTTAAGACACAATTGATAAAATACTGACAGGTCTGTAATTAGAAACATCAGATATATTGCCCTTTATAAAAAGTGGTTTAACCTTAGCAAGTTTGAGTTCACTAGGAACTGTATTAGAAGTAATAGAGCTGTTGACTAAAAAGGTAATGTGTATTTTCACAAAAGGTGCAGCATCTTTCCAGTATTTGGCAGGAATGTCATCTAGCCCTGTACTTTTAGAACAATTTAATTTACACAGTTCTTTATAAATATATTCTTCACTGACAGAATGAAGTTTAAAATTTACATCATTTTGATTTCTGTCTTTATAAAACTGTTTAACACAATGAGGTTCAGCAGTAAAAGTATTGAAAGGTACTGGTAGCTTGTCAACCAACATAGAAGCTACAGTAGTAAAAACATGTGAAAGAATGACTAGCAAATTTAGCTGGTTAAAAACAATTTTCATTATCAATATTTATCAATATAGGGTTATACTTATTTCCTCTAACTGGTGAGAGATATAATCCGACTTGGCAGATTTTACCTGCCTTTGTACCAAATTTCTATAAAAAAAAAAATATTTACTATTCATTTCTTTCTGTTTAAATTTTCCAAATTGTATTCTTGATTTTACATTTTTTTTTATATAGATTTGATGATATTAAGCATTTTTCCTCTAACGCCTAACAGTGTATACCAAATGATATCCCTCACCAAATAATCAAACGCTTTGGTGAAATCAACAAACATGGCATACAATCTTTTGTGTTCGCTTAATAAATAAGTTTTGACACCATGTTATACAAAAATATTATCAACAGTTCCCATATTTTGCCTGAATCCTGCCTGTGACTCCATATAAACATAGGTTTCAGCCCAATTGTTAAGCCTATTTTTATTGACCTTAGAGAAGAATTTCCCAAAAGTACTTAATAATGTTATCCCTCTGTAATTATTAACTTACTGCTTATCATCTTTTTTGTGTAAAGGAACAATAAAACCCTCACACCACCCTTCAGGAAAATTTTCATAGTCAAACAGTTTATTAAACAAAGTACAAACAACCTTTAACAAACTTTAACTACTAATTCCAAATTTAAAAAACTCATTCAGCAGATAATCAGGGCCACCTGATTTACCATTATGTATTTGCTTACACGCACTAATAACTTCTTGATCAGTAAATACCTGTTACATTTCTTATTAATATGTCTATTTCTGAAAATTGTGTTCCTGATGATATGAAAGAAGCTAGAGTGAAACCATTGTTTAAGAAAGGTAGTAATCTTGATGTTGGAAACTATAGACCTGTTAGTATCTTAAGTATCATATCCAAAATCTTAGAGAGAGCAATTTATACACAACTGGAGAAATATTTAGTAGATAATAATTTATTGTATGAACTCCAGTCTGGGTTTAGAAACTCATATTCTACTGATACCTGTTTAGTCCACTTAATGGATCATATTAGAAATAATAATTCTAAAGGACTCTATACTGGCATGGTAATGTTAGACCTGCAGAAAGCGTTCGATACAGTGGATCATAATATACTATGTGATAAATTAAAATTGATGGGTATGGATAATACTGATTGGATTATGTCTTACTTATCTGGTAGAAAACAAACTGTATGTGTCAACAACATCTTCTCAGATTTTAAACCTGTGACTTGTGGGGTACCCCAAGGTAGTATTTTGGGACCCCTTCTATTTTTATGCTATGTTAATGACATGTCTATAAGTATTGATCCCGACTGTAAATTGATCCTTTATGCTGATGATAGCGCTATTCTGTATGCACACAAAGATCCACATGTTATATCTGAAAAATTAAGCAGGGTCATGGATTCATGTTCAAACTGGTTAGTTGACAATAAATTATCCCTTCATTTGGGGAAGACTGAATGTATTGTATATGGATCAAAGAGAAAGTTAAAACAACTGAAAGATTTTAATATTGAATGTAATGGGCATAAAATCGAACCCACAACTGCTGTCAAATATCTTGGTGTTAGTATTGATAACACATTATCTGGTGAAAATATTGTAAACAACATTGTTAGCAAAGTAAACTCTCGTCTTAAATTTATGTATAGAAATGCAAAGTCTTTAGATACAAGGACTAGAAAATACTTATGTTCTGCCTTGATTCAGTGTCACATTGACTATGCTTGTTCCTCTTGGTATCCTAGTTTAAATAAAGGTTTAAAAGACAAATTACAGATATGTCAAAATAAAATTGTCAGATTTATCTATGGACTGGGTCCTAGAGAAAGTATTAATCAATGTAACCTGTCAGATATGTCATTGCTAAATGTTGAGAATAGAAATAAGCAATTAAGATTGAATCATGTTTTTGAAATTGTTAAAGACAAGTGTCCATCATACTTGAAAGAAAATTTTGTATATGTGAAAGATACCCATTCATATTCAACAAGGGCAAACACATACAATTTTAGAGTGCCCATATGCTATGGTAAAGGAAATGTTACCTTTTACTACTGTGCAATTAGCGATTGGAATGCTTTGCCAGATACAATAAAGAAAATTGATAATAAACATCAGTTCAAATTAGCTGTTAAGAACCATCTATTGTGCTTAGCTAAAACACTTTAATTGTACTTTTATAATATTTGTGTACTAGTCATCATGGCAAATATATTATAGAAACATGATTGTAACAACTTACATGTATACTCAAATTATCAGGGACTTATTGTTCATATTGTGTAACCTTCTCACAGGATTATATTATAGTAAGTATAACCTAAACTGGACCCCATTGGAAATAAGCTTTCGAGCTTTCATGGGCAATCCTAGGTTTTTACACTATATTATCCAAGTTATTTCTTTTTACATACTAAGTTTTCCCTAAAGTTGTGAATTTGTTTCTATAATATATCAAATTACTAGTCTGTGCTGAAAATCTGTGATAACAAATATATGTGACATGTTTAACTGTGATAATCAAGCAATATACTATATTCCATTATAGTAACATTAAATCATATTTTAAGTGTGAGGCAGTTGCTGATCTGTTCACTTCAAATCAAATTTGAGGTGATACGCTTCCATAAGACTATTTTATATTGTTTCACTTTTGTGTTCATTTTCTTTGTCAAATCATATTTTATATTATTTTATGGCAGTTTTTATACCATAGGTTTTGATCAGCAGCAATCTCACAAATGCTTTAAGTTAAAATTGTTATGTAATTTTGAATGATAACTTGTATATTATGTGTTTTAAAAACCTGAATAAAAATCAATCAATCAATCAATCAAATGCTACATTTAACTCATTCAACATGATATTTAATTCACCATTTAAGTACCGGTCCTGATAAAACAAAACATCTTCGTCAGCTTGATACAATCTAGAGTTAGGATCATTAATTGATTAAAAATAGTTCAAAAACTCCCTACTACTTATATCTAACTTATTATCTTTGCTTGTATTATTCCTAAACATTTTCGGTAAAGTTTTGCATTTTAAGTCGTGCATTTTCTAATTTCATTGTTTGATTTTTATCATAACCATATTTATTTTTTCTAGTTGTACTTTTGTACAAACTCCTAGATTCTAACATGCTTTGTCTATTCTCCTCTGAGGGGTAATGCCAGTACATATTTAGATTTATATAATAACATTTTCTTAAATATGTTCACTCATAATCAACATTATGCAGCATTAAAAGTATTTTTATCAACACAATTTGTATTGTCAACCTTTTTTTCATAATAGTGAACTTATATTTTCAATAACATCACAAAATTGGGTAAACTAACTCTCTGATGCAGCACTGTTTTGAGTTTGATCAATACAACCACTAATAGTTTCCTAGGTATTAAAAACACGTTCACAATTAAATGCATTAATGTTATCCTTTTGCTTTTCATTATCCCATTTATAAACGTATGATAATGTTTTGGTATCATTTTCTATATGGCTATTGCTATTAGGATATGTATCTATGTCACTGTTACATTAAATACTAAATTTTACTGCACAGTGATCCGATCAATGTTATGATCTTAAACTTCAAACTTATGAATCAATGGAAAGATATTACTTTTACAGAGAACAAGATCAATAGTGCTATTACCTTGTGAACTTACAAATGGTGTTCTCTTATATTTCTATCCGAACCCAGTCGACCATTCTCTATTCTTAAACCTTACATTTTACAAAAATCCAGCAATCACTTCCCATACTCATTTACAGTTTTATCAAGGTTACATCTTGATAAGTTTACATCTTGTACATAATCATCAGGTAACGAATT
Organism: Dreissena rostriformis; assembly: GCA_007657795.1. Taxonomy (NCBI): domain Eukaryota; kingdom Metazoa; phylum Mollusca; class Bivalvia; order Myida; family Dreissenidae; genus Dreissena; species Dreissena rostriformis. The sequence continues at coordinate 137,322 of VMBQ01002491.1, read as the reverse complement.
TTCTACACAGACATGAACCGTGTAATATAAATAAGATCTGGTTTATCGCCAACTCTGGCATCAAAATCTCGACATATAAGGAACTCACACGTGTCATACTGATTCATATTTTTAAAATGAAGAATGTCATCTGTAATTAATACAAAAACACTATTTTCTGAAAGATACTGTCTTCCACTGCCTTGTGGTGCATTGTAAACTAAACGCATTAATAAATCATTGTTTAGAATAAACAATTAACCATCCATTTTAATCCACATTATACAATCACTTGTATGTGTAAAGTTAAAGTTAAAGTTGCGGTTTATAGTCTGCTTCGATATACATCTTCAGCCGACTTCGACATTAACCCCCGATCACTGGGATTTAAGTCGTCCGTTTACATATGGCGCACCAGGCAGCCACGGCACATTGACTTATTTCCCGCATAGGTACCCATTTGTACACCTGGGTGGAGAGGAGCACGCGTGGGATATTTTTTTTGCTCAGAAAAATCCAGTGCCCCGAGTGGGATTCAAACCATGACCTCTCGATCCCTAGACAAGCATCCCACCACTAGACCACTGGCCCCACTTTGTAATAAATGTTACATATTTTTTCAGTTTATAATAAACTATAGCTTATTAACAGTTTATAAAATTATGAACATACATTATAATTCCACCACTTTTCAGTTTAATTTTTCTTTGTAAAGTATCGTCGTACAATGCCCAAATTCCGAGCGGGTACTGAATTTGATCATTTTGTTTACATCAAGAACGCGTCTCTCGTGATAACGTCACACGCATGCGCTCTGAGTTTTTTTATTTCACTTACATTACTACGCTTGAAAAAAAAACAACAACACAACCAAAACGAAGAAAAACAGGAATAATTGCATTTCTAAAATCTTACTTCAACTACAACAATCCAAATTTGTCCATATTCCATACATTGTATTGGTCCAATTAATAAAATGTCCACATACATTGAAAAGTGATGCAGACCACTGCACTACTGTAGTGGTAACACAACATTTCAAAACAAATTACTTTCACTTTCTCCCGATTTTCAGAAAATATTGCTTGTTACTCTTGTATCTTTATGCAATTGAGTAATTAAATAGTAATTAAATTGAATGCGTTTTAATTCCCTTTAATTATTGTTTAATTTGAGTTACAATGCTATGACGTTAAATTTTATTTACACTTAAATGTATTATGAATATTGCTGGGCCAAGTGTGAGGTTGAGCGCTCTATAACCAGGTTTAAACCCCCAATGCGTTGCATTGACCGTTCCAAGGCGGTGACCCCAGCTTTATTCTTATTTGTGTTTATGTTGTTTTGTATTGTGCTGTATTGTGCTGTTTTGTACTGTTTCGGCAATCGGTCACTTGCCATAAATAAAGGACCAACTAATTGTTTATAATAAGATTTCAATACTGCTCCAGCAGCTGGAGTTTCACTTCTTTATATTGAAAACATCATAGATTCGAGCATAAGAGCAGTGCGAGCACACCGTGTCAGGGTTATCACGCGTGTTAAGTGTGAATACCCCCGTTCTGATTGGACGTTTATTATTTTAATCTTGAAATAGTTCAGTGAATCAAATGTGTAAGGTTAGTCGGCCTTAGGCCTATCGCAATTCAGTACTCTCCATTTCCGGTGTGGCGTATCGATACAAGGTCAACATGCGCGTAGCGGATGTTAATTGCGGGTGTGTATCGAAATATCGGCTTTGCATGGTTAAACACGCTGTAAATAAACAATGTTGACATGGATTTTACGGGACTTAAATAACTTTTGAAGGTAAATCGTTCATGGTTGCAGTATTAGAATTAATTTTAGAAATTCTTTCACTCGTTTCCTTAACCGCTCGATTCACGGTTATCGGAGGATTTAGGGTGTAAAATTCTCAACATTATAATTAAAGGTATCATTTGACCATGTTTCAGTTAGCATGTGAACCCGTGGTATCGGCCCTCTTAATGAATACATGTTAATTATTTAACTGAAAATATTTAAAAACACACCTGTTTTATGTGACAATCTATAGTTAAACATGTGTTCTAGGGCAATACAACAAAAAAACTGCATTCAAATCGGCAAATTATGTCTTAAATAATTTTAAAATCACGTCATCACCCAGGAATTAACATGACCTACTTTCCAATCCAAACCTGAAATCATATAAAAATGATCGTCTTAATAGTCATTAATATACAGTAAATGAAATAAAACTTCTTAAAATTGAAAGAAATTGACCATCTTGCACTTCTTGAGGGTTTTTTCGAGTGTACTGGTTAAAGTCACGATACAATGAGGAGGGCCAAAATTATGAGAATAATGGATAACAATAAAATATTATATGAACTGAATATTGCTTTCATTTCTGTACTGTCGAGTTTGTTATAATGTTTACCAATAAGTCATTGAACATTAAATAAACTAACCCTGACCTCGTTGTTGACCTCATCGCTGTCCAACTTATTTTTGTCTGTCGGTAGCTGATTGGTCACTCCCGTTTTGCGCTCTGTCGCATTGTCTAGTTTCGAATCTCCATTTCGCGTATACGCGGTTTACTTGTCTGGGATCCCATAGATTTCTTTATCCCCACGCTATTTTTATCACCTTTACTGCCAATGGTATGCTCGCTTATCACGTTCTAATCAGTGTTCCTCGTATTGGGTTTTCCACAAGGTTTTTGTGTCGCCTGACTACGGTCCGCGGTGGCGTCCGCGGCGGCGTCACACTTTTCGAAAAAAGGCTCATTTCTTCTGTGTCCCTTCATATATTGCTTTCATATTTGATATACATGTGTATCTGGACAACACCTTTCCATGCGAATAAAATGTTTGACCCCTGTGACCTTGAACTTGAGGTCAGCATTAATGTTTCGAAATCTGCGACTGCGATTCGAAAAAGGCTCATAACTACCGTGTCCCTTCAGATATTGCTTTCATATTGGAATGCATGTGTATCTTGACAACACCGTTCCGTGCGCATTAAGTTTTGGACCCCTTTGGTCTTATCCTTGAACGTGAGGTAAGCGTTCAGGTTTCGAAATCTGCGACCGCGATTCGAAAAAGGCTCATACCTACTGTGTCCCTTCAGATATTGCTTTCATATTTGGTATGCATGTGTATCTGGACAACACCTTTCCATGCGCATGAAATTTTTGAACTTGGTCCGCGTTCAGGTTTTGAAATCTGCGACCGCGATTCAAATAAAGCTCATTACGTCTGTGTTTCTTCAGATATTGCTTTTATATTTGGTACGCACGTGTATCTGTGCAAGACCTTTTCATGCGCATAAAAGTTTTGACCCCAGTGACCTTGACCTTAAACTTAGGGTCCTCGTTAAGATTTCGAAATATGCGACCGCGACCCAAAAAAGGTTCATAACTACTTTGTCTTGAGATTTACTTTAAACATTAATTTTTTTGATAGATTTTGCATCTACAATGCGGGAGGCATATAGCGTTTGTCCTGTCCGTCCGTCCCTCCGTACGTAAATCTTGGTTAACCCATTTAGACCGTTTCGTCTGAAATCAATACCGCTTGCTACAGCGCTTTCGTACTTGCATGGATGTTGTCTCTCATCACCATGCACAAACCAGCATCATCCAACCTCATTTTGACCTTGACCTTGACCTTATTTTGGACTTAGACTTATTGAAATGTGCCAATTTCTTGGTTACCCCATTACCATCAGACGACACATCCAACTCGCGGAGTTTTAGTGTAGATGTTGGAAGGCTAGCAGTTTCGTTGTTGACATTTGTTGTTGTTTGATTACTTTTAAACGTGCTTTGTTGACGACATGTGGAATTTTGTGCTTTTTCAGGTAAGTTAACAGTTTCTGTAAGCTCTATTTGTTTGTCGCATGTGACTGACCTAGTTTCCGGATTGTTTACGTTTGTGTGGGTGTGTCTTGTCTGTTATGATGGCTCTTTGTTGTTTTCATCAAAAAAGACGCTGCTTTCTAGACAGTCTACCATCGTTCAATAGATCCTCTGTTTTGGTTTTGAACACAAGTCTTCTTCTCTTGGTGACCTCGTAATTAATCCACCTAGTCTATCTGTCCCTAGCACATCGAAACAGTCAGGGAACATATCTTTAACAAACCTGTCGTCATAAAGAATTTTTCTGAGTAGCGTATATGTAACTGTCTCCTGTTCGATCTGGCATCAGCTGCTTTTGTTGACTTGTAAAGTGTCTATCTTGCTTTAGATATTTCTTTCTGATATTGTCTATCAATTCCGAAGCTGCTGTTCTTCAGATGGTAAACTTTTCTCATGATCTCTTCAGTATCATTATAGTCTCTGAACCTTGCAACTAAATGTCGTTTCTGATCAGTTCCATCTCTGTATGCGTGCGGAAACGTTCGTCCTAGTCGGTGTGCCCTCTCTATGTAGATATCTTCTGTGTCCATTCCAAGCTCATTTTCCAAAAAACAAAATACTCAATATTTATAACCGTATTTGTGCGTAAACCTTTCCGTTATTCAATAAAATATCAAGTTGTTTCGCATGCTTCTTGCCTCAATTTCTATTGATCTATAGCACACCACCTTTGACATATGCTCTTGTCTCTCAAACATTTGTTCCATTGTGATTATTTTGTTCTCTAGTTCGGCACAGTATTAACATTTTGAACTTCCCTCCTGCACGAGTTTTCTACATCACTAATCTTGTCAAAGTTTTTGTTTAACTGGGCAAATAAACTGTTGAGTTTCTCATCAGAAGACAGGTGAGCAAAACTTTCGCTACTACGTCTTCTTGCTTTTTTTCTTTTCTTTGTCACGGCCTGCCATTTCCCGCAATTTTCTCTTTTGTCTCCATTGTCCGAAATCACAAAACGGTTTTTAAGCGATATATCCTCAAAAACATCAAAATCTTCGTCTTTACTACTAATACCAATATATCCCTCGCAACATTTTTCTATTTTAAGATAAAACAAATGAAAATTTACACTTTAAATCACTCGAAAATACCATTTATACTGTCCGCTATAGATTTTCACGTCCAGACCACTTGACCACTCATGCATAAAATACAAAAAATTGTGTAATCGAATGAACAAATATTTTGACAAATTTACATTCTTCGCAAAATCAGTGCGTACTTTCCGTGACATTGTTTCGCTTCTGAAAAAATAACAGTTTTAAATTGTAATCAAGCATCAACGCCAATATGAATTGACAACATAATGATTAAATTTTCAGAGAAAATGTGTAGAGACATATAAGTATATTCTTCATTAAAATGCATGTTGGTTTCCAACTCACGCATAGAAAATCGCCCTCGTCAATGTGAATTTTACTACATGAGTGATGTTGCGGTTGCTTATAACGACACTTCATGTACATTTGATTTACATGTACACTTACTTACTTAATCCTCTTCGTGCCTATTGGCGCATAAGGCCTCCACCAAAGCTCGCCAATGTACCCGGTCCTTTGCCCATGTCCGCACCTGGCCCCAGCTCCAATTTTCATTTCTCATCTCCTTTTCCACTGACCGGCGCCATGTCTCTTTTGGTCGACCTCTTTTTCTACGTCCAATGGGTGTCCATCGCATTGCAACCCTGGGAATGGCTGTTTCCTCCATCCTTTGGACATGACCAATCCAGCGCCATCTTTTGCGCTTGATCTGCATTGATATTGGGGTTGTACCTGTTTTGCGGTGGAGTGCTGTATTGGATATAGTGTTTGGCCAGAAGATTTGGAGAATCCGCCTGAGACACCTTCTTTGAAAGACATCAAGCTTGAGGCAAACAGACTTTGTAACTTTCCAGGATTCTGAACCATACAGCAGGACTGAAAGTACGTTGGTCTTGAAAATCCTGATCTTGGTGGTATAATTGAGCTTGGAGGACTTCCAGATGTTCCGTAATGCCGCATAAGCACCCCTGGCTTTGGATAATCTGTAATTGACATCTTCTTCTGAATTGCCGTCACTTCTGACTTTACTCCCAAGATACACAAACTCATCTACTTCTTCTATAGCGCTATTGTTGATGTTTACTGGTTGCTCTGTTTTGGCGTTTACTCTCATCACTTTTGTTTTGTTTATGTTGATATTGAGGCCAATCTGCTTCCCAAGAGAATCTAGCTTGTCCGTCTTTGTTTGGATGTCTTGGTGGCGTTGAGCGAGAAGCGCGATGTCGTCAGCGAAATCAAGGTCCTCCAGTGTTTCTGTGAACGTCCACTGAAGTCCCTTGACTGCATCCTTAGTNTGAATAAGGTGATCATATACCGCCCCTTTTTTCTGCCATTGAAGATAACATACAGTGCGGTCTATTATTTCATCAATGGTAAGGATTTTTTTAATTAGCGAAGTCAGAAAACAATCTTAACAGAAAATTGTTTTATAGATCTACCAGCAAAATGTATTTAGATCTGGTTATGTATACAAATCATATATACGCATACTGAATTTTGTATAATCATAATAGGTGCATCAAATAATATGAATACATAATCATTTTTACCAATTACAAATACAAAAGATTGCAACGGAAAACTTCAGATGTACCAACACCAAACACATAAACGCAACGACATCCCCCACACACATACACACATCACTTGAATAAAACTTCAAGAACTAAACGTTCCTGAGAGACATGTGTTAAACTAAAAAAAATCTAAAAGTCAATTTATAAATATCAATTTTATACTTTATAAATCGTACGGCTTGACAACAATTTAACAATTAAAATACTACATATAGTAATTTAATACGTTTGTATAAAAAATCTATCTCGTTTAGTTTGTTGTTTACTCGCCAGCTAGAATAAATTCACGGCTTACGCTGACACTGTCAAGGTGCGATACCAAAATAAAAGGAAATGTATGCACTATCAAATTTGATATTATATGTGTTGCCTATACAAACAATCAACCATACTATATCTAGGCAGACGTGACGCGCACATAGGTAGTTAACTAATGAAACCCATGCATTCTGATTCAATCATACACTCAATACCATTGTACAAAATATTTACAGTACTAGAATACATGTTTGTTACGTGTCTATAACACAATTTAACCGAATATTTAATCAGTTTGGGAGTTTGATCGTTGATATATAGCAAGTTTCGTTTTCGTACAGTGGCCATTCGTGTTCTATAATTTTTATCCTTGTTTCTTAATCTACGGTTGAATCCACAACTCATGCAATGTTTGCGTTGAAGTCTGTTGTCAATATATGTTTTGCGTATGCTGTTATTACATAACTTATCATATGTTCAGTAGTATAATTTATATTTTAATCACATTAACGTATGTTATTTTTTGTTATAGAATTTGTGACTCTTACATCTACAATCATGGAGGAAAAGAAGGAAGATTCATTCCAGCTTTGCGTAAATATTATGAAATCACAAGGCATGCAGCATATGGGTCAAGGAATACACCCTGACAAAGGTAAACCTGCAGATCCCCAACAATCGCTTGAGGGGGAACATGTATCATCACCGTTGGCAGAACGTAAAATAGAAACAAAAGTTTGCGATTTGTGCACATTTGATGACCTTCAAGAAACCGCCATTGGTTTCTGTATTAACTGCACTGATTTTCTATGCAAAAGCTGCATAGTAAATCATAAGAGAATAAAGGTTACACGTTCACATGTAGTACTTCAAGGGGAAACAATGCCTGCAAATGCTGAACCTTTTATTGTATTGCGTGGCCTTGTTAAATGTAAACGTCATCCTGAATACGACATATCATTCATGTGTACTGAACACTACACAAATGTCTGTGCTATATGCATCACAGATAAACACCACAAGTGTAAATTGGACAAATTGAGCGCCATGAATACCGAAGAAAGCTCTAAAAAAGAAGTCGTATTAAAAGAAAGTATTTTGAATCTAGAATCGCGCATAGAGCAATTTGCTGCTAATCGAGAACTATATTTGGAGCGCATGCAAGAAGACAGGACGAGAATAATAACAGAAGCTCAAGAAAATGCGAAAATTTTGATAGAGGAGATTGAAGCACGCACTAAACATGTGAAAGATGAGATCACGCTATTGGTGAATAAAGAAACCGACATCACTCAAACGAGAATAAATAATGCCAATAATATTAACACGGAGCTAAGAAGAATAAAAGACTTACTGGAAACTTCTCAAAGGTATGGGAATGCTGAGGAATGCGTTCTTGCTGAATGTCATATTGAAGCGACTTTCAATGAAATCGCGAGGAAAATGACTCTTTTGGAAAAGTATGACGATAAGACAGTTTTAATTGACACAAATAAACAGTTACCTAGGTTGGCCATTTTTTTCAATATAACCTTGACTAACGGGGAGAAAAGCAAATCTGAAATAGAAAATGCGAGCGATGAAGTTGTAGAACTTCCTGGATGTCATGAAATAAGTGAACATTTGTTCAACAAGTCAGTGCGAGACATTGGAACCCAATATGAACACTTAGTTTTGAAATGCAATCAGGAAGACCAGACAGTGGACAGTGAATCTTCGCCTCCGTCAACAGAACAAAATGACCAACTACGAACGGTACCTTGTGAAACGTTTGATGAAGCAACACCCAGCAGTACAAGACCGTTTATGGAAAGATTTGTTAGCCAGAGATCTATACATTGCATTGGAAACCCGAATGACGAATATTTGTCTCGCATTACAGCTATTAAAATCGTGTCTGATGGTAAAATTCTGCTGGCAGACAGATCAAACAAAGTGTTAAAAGTATTGTCTACAGATTTCGATGTAATTTACGAGTACTCGCTAACTGGGTCCCCAATAGATGTATGTCTAGTTGATGACGACATCTTCGTATGTTGCTTCGACGAAAAACGCATTTACAAATTTAGGATTAACTGCGATGGAGAATTGTCTGAGACGAGTGGATACCCAACTCGGTTGTGGCCCGTGAGCATATCGCATTTTGATGAGAGAGTAATAATATTGTTTTTGGAACATGAACAGTGTGTTGATGATGACGAAGCAGAAAACGTTACTATCGAAATCAGAGATGGAAGCAGAATCGATAGCTGGTTTGATATAGCCAGGAAGTATTATTCATATGATGAAGAGGATGATCATGATCACATAGTGGACGCTAAACGAATCTTAACTCTAGAGACCGGTTCTGTCTTACTAGCAGAGAATGGCCGTGTTTCTTGTTATGATATAGACGCGTGCGAAGAGGAAATTGGCGACCGAGAATGGTATTATAAAAAATATTATGGACCAAATGCTTTGCAAAACGTCAGAGGCCTTGATACAGACCCAGAAGGAAACGTCTACATGTGTGGACAGGATTCGAATAACGTTCATCAGGTGTCCTCCGAGAACTATAGGAAACACAGGGTTCTGATCGCTGATATCAATATGCCTTTGTCTGTGTGTGTGGATTCAGATCGAGACAGACTGATCGTAGGCTGTGACAACGATGATAACATTTATGTGTTTGAATTTAAATAAGCATTCGGTGTCTAGCCAAGGAACATGCATTTTATAAGTATGATCAATGCTGCTGAAATCAAAAAGGGTCACATGAACTGTACGATTCATTAATTATATCTGTGTTCTTTGATAGTGTGTTTGTATATACCTTTAGCATGATTCAGTGCGAATACTAAACATGTTTTTTTTTGGGACAGCAAACTTTGTTCTTACAAACATGTCTGAATCTTAATGCTAGAATCCGTGTTTATATTAATCTTGTATCTTTGTATGTGTTTTAATTTTATATGTTTATATGTTGCATGGTTTTACATCAAGGCCAGCGGACGTGTATATGTTTCATGGTTTTAAACCCAGGCAAGCAGACGATCATTACACAATTAATGGTGCACACAATGAATCATTGGCAATGCAATGAAAAAGACAATAATACTGTTCCCATGGAATTAATATTCAAATGCTTAGCATAAGATTCCATATATATGGATCCCTTTAGCCAAACACTCCAACCAAACAATTATTTACAACTCTTAAGTTTGATGATAAAAAAGAAAATGAAATCATGCTTGCTCACTCATTATTTAAACCAGGGCAATGTGTGTTTTGCCGTCATGAGTGTCCTGGTGAGCCGTCAATGACTCGCTTATGCATGTTGTAGATCCGACACAAGATGCAGATTGAATTGTCATTGGATAGGTAGAACGAATAAACTCTAAATTGCTGGTTTCATCTTGAGGTTCGATTGCATCAACCACAGTTACATGTTTTACATTTGGAGGACAATTTTGTAGATATCAAAATGACATATAGTATGAAAGAACAGGTGTTATATGTTTTTATGATTTTGCTAGTTTTTAACTTGTACAATTAATTGACAGTTGGCGCCAAATTTGTGTTAGTCGGAAATAAGCAGGAAAAGTTGTAAAAGTTTATGATATAACACATGTTTACCATGCTTAAATATTGAATGAATTTATTATGACGAAATATCTTATCAGTGTTGAGTTGTCACATTGATTATTATGTCAGTTTAATAGGAAGAACATACTATTTTCCAACTCAGTTGACATAAGCAATTATCTTTTCCGAAAGGTTGCATTAGATGCAGTTTTTCGATAAGATGTAACTGTTGATAATGAATGAAACACCATATTTTATTTTTTTTATTAAATGTTTTAGCTCGATTGCATCGAAAGCACAAGGCTTCTTCAAATGCTCTCGGGTTTGTTTCCTGGGTAGAACCCGTACTTGTTGTCTTTGGGGAGATCGGAAGAACGCTCCCATAGTTAGGATCGAACCCGGGACCTCCTTTTCGCTAGACGGACACCATATCAACTATCAACGGTGACCTGTTTTTTATAATTTGTTTTCTAAGACTAAAATAAAAATAAAACATCAAAGATCAACACAGCCAACTGACAAAACCATGACCCTTCAACACTCTGTGATATAAAAAAACATGTATACTGTGTTCACCTGCGCGACATAATGATATTATTTTGCAAATTCAAATATAAAAATCGGAAAGGAAAAGGAGACATGCGTTAAGTACAAGATCTAGATATATATGCATTTTAACTGTTTGGCCCATGTGTTTAGTCAAAATAGTAACGTAACGTTTACGATTCATAGCTACGGATAAAGTTATTCTCACTTTTAGATTTATTTTATTAATTCTTGCAAGCTGAATACGCAAGAAAATAATACACATATAATATAATGAATAGCGTGACTGTGAGAAAATGTTTAAGTACCACTTAACATTTTAGTTTAATATGTTATTTATTTATAATTAATTGGAATGATGTTATATTTTTCATCATATTTATGATATTCCATTTTTCTCCAATCTATTGGTTTCTCGGTATATTTTTCCCATTTAAAAAGGCACAGCTGTTAAATAAAATATACAATCACTGTTAATATGTGTAATTATTTCAAAACCTTTAATTAACACCGATTTAAATAAAAATTACATATACAATACCCGGTGTTGAATTATGTTATTCTGTATGAGTAATTATGGTTTCGGGAAATATTTTTCCCAACTATTTTTCCGGTCGGGAAAACAAATACTGGTAAGATTTGTTTTGTGCCGTACTGTACCGTTTTGGCAATTGGTTCCTTGCCATAAATAAAGGGCCACAAAGCTGTGTATGATAAAATTGCAATACTGCTGCAGTTTCTGGAGTTTCACTTCTTTATATTAAGACATTGGATATTTGCTTTTAGTGGTATTTTGCGGTTTACAACGTTTCTTAGGCTCGCTGGTTTACAAGAACTAGGTGCACACAGTTATGCCAGTAACTAGCAACTTCCCTCGAAATGATTTTAATACCAATCCCCACACAAGTTATGTGCCTGGGTCGGGAATTTAACCCGCGCTCTTCGGACTTGTAGTCCAGCAATCTACCAACCGAGTGGCCGGTCTTTTTAATTACCAACGGTGGCCATCTTGTGCAGCGAAACGGAACCTTATGCCCATGCTTACCATTGGACGCCACAATGAAAATGTGTATACATGATTATTAAGATTGTCAAAAACGCAGAACATGTCATAAATACATATCTTCTACGCAAATTGTTAATACCATCGTTACGTCCGCCTGCCCACCCCTTCCGGTTTCTGCTCATACATAAGCCGAGAGTTGTCATTGAAAAATCCGGCTCAACAATTATATTAAACTTAACGGTTATTCTACATTATTAAAAAAAAAACATCACTGCAAATTAAAAGTGTAATACTAATACAAAGGAAAGTTTGCGACATTCACATTTTGTTATAATACTTTGTTATCGACATTCAGTGAAATAATTATGTGCGCATGCTTTGCATCATTTTGTTTGTTCTTTTTACTCTGTGAACTTCGTGGAAAGTTTATGAATGGAGAACAGATAGGTGAGTGATCCAGCCATTTTAATCTTACTCAAAGTAACTAAACATGGTAGGGAGAGCTCCCATAAGTGGTTGAAAATTCCAATATGTGTTCATTGTGCGATTTCGTTTTTAAAATTTAAATTATATGTCAAAAAAAGTGTATTAACATGTTTTATCCAGAATTTGATTTTGTAAAATACAATTATATAATGTCGGATTTCATCAATTAAAATGTTTAAAATAAATATAAAAACAAACGCGAACTTAAGAAGAAACACTGATTAAACGCTTTTATTATTTGCTCGTTTGCATCGAAAGCCTAAGTCTTATTGCAACGCTCTCGATTCCTTGAGTGTAGTATAACCAGTACTTGGTATCTGTTGGGTGGATCTAAAGAATCCACCAACAGTGTGGATCGAACCCGTGTCCTCCCTGTCGCTAGTTGGACACTATACCTTTTTCGCCACGGTAACCTTACGTTTGAAGTAATACACATATTTTCATGCTCCCGAAGGTGGGCATTTCTCCAGTCAACGTGTACACAAGTGGGGTAAATTTATGACTTGTTACAACACGTTGTCCTGCAGACTCATGCGATACGCCACAAACAGAATGCATCTGAGAGAATATCAATGATGGAGGATAAACGATACATATTTTTCCGAATTCATCACAAGGTTGTTAAACAGTATCAGTGTCACAAAAATGTGATACTTCGTTTAACGGTTTTCTATTTGAAGACATATAAGCTAATTTTCGAATATCGGTTGTAGCTTAACAGAAAACATTCGAACTTATCATAAAGCTTCGGCATTTAATTAAACCTATTGCATTGTTTTGTGCTTTTTAAAAGAAAAAAAAACTATTTTAACATACGACCATCATACGCTGACTGGTTTTCATGTAATTGCCAGGGTATGGAGAACAGACCATCATGATACATTGTGCAGTCAATGATATAACATACTTTCACATTTGTTTTGTGCCCGAGGTTGTGTTTTTATTCTGAAAACAGCTGTGTAAGAATGTATATGACCCTTGTGTATGATGTGCCACACTACCATTGTCCGATAATTATTATCACCTTTTGCTTACGATGACGTTTGTGGGGCGCATGTTTTCTTCGTTATCTTCACTTTTTCTGCATGTTGGTTGATTATTGATATTTAAAAGTTTTTTTTTTTTCCATCGTCATTTTACCTCATACATTCGGCTTTGTCTTTGACAACCTTTAAGGGACTTGTTCACATATTATGGCATGTTTTAAAGTGTGTCATTTATGCTTTAAATTGATAATTGTAAACATGGTGACTAAATATTTCAAGGATAAAAGAAGCGAAAAAAAGTAATCCACACCTGGGCTTGATCCACTGACCCTTTGAGCAATCCTCGTAATGTCACAAAATATAACGATACAAACAAAACTCTCTTAATTATTCAAGCGTTTCGCGTTTGTAACGATTTATAATTTTCAGGTTTTTAAATCGTCAATAGATGCATATAATGGATATTTTAGAGCATGGTAAATGATCAGTATTACTATTTCCTCGGAAATATCATAACTACAATGAAAATTTGCTAATCTGAAACTATTTCTTTTCCATTTTGTGAATTTACCAAAACGTGAACAGGTCCCTTTAACTGATGCTCATGAAGTTATGCTGTATTTTTTCACAAATGCCGGTGCGATTTATATTAACTTTGTCCATGGAGATCAGTTGTAAATACTTCTAATGAACATTGTTTTAACTTGGTGTGGATAATACGATTTTGAGCCACTACAATTTCTTTCTTGATATTATGCTTCCCAAATGTAGGTTTTAAGTCTTTGAAAAAGTCAATTACCCTCTCGATGCTCTGACAATATATATCATTATTTTAAAAGGAATATCATTGCCTTATGGAACACAATTAAAAGTTCTTACTAAAGTCTGGCTTAGCCTTGACCATGCAACGACCTGTAATTTCCCACGTTAAAAAGCGCGCGAACACTATGCCGCACATGTACAACGTCAGCTCGTCCGCATGGGAAGCGTTGGTGTATTTATGTTGTATAAAACCTTCGTATCGCATAAAATACTGAGATATTCTAATTGCGTTAAAATGTTTAGTATCGCATTTTAACAAAAGTATACCGGGAATGATTAGGAATTGACATTTCCTATAAATTAATTTCAAATCAAACACGCTGAATCTGTATATTTACGGTCTTATAGATACGTCTTTAATGAACCAGATATAATACTGTATGGCGATCAAACATGAAGTACGGACAAAATTGGATTTTATCGATTAAAATACTCGATACGACGTTCACGTCTATGAAGTAAATCAAGCACAGTCGGAGCGTCACAGACAATGATGGTCGCTGAGTTTGCAAACATCAAGGCAAACAAGTTTGGTCAATAGGCATTAAAGATGGTATCGATTAGAGGGCGTGGCGGCTTTTGCCTTTGAGAAGGTGCAACGTGGCGCTTCAGAACGGCGGCATGTTGCAATGAAACAATGAACCTTACATTGAATAGCTAAGAAAGCAAATCAACATTTCAGCGGAGTGTTGACAGTCAGAGAACAATTGGAATTATTCCATTGCAGAAGTAAAAAAAAAAACAGTAGATCGAGTATATGAAATTCAACAACGAACATTAAAACAATAAAACAGTTTGACCAAAAGACCAGCAAAGTGGTAATAGAGGCAAACACATTTAAGGCTGAAAAGATGAAACAGGATTCGAGATATACAAGCTACCTTTACACGAATTAATGAAAGGACCAGACATGTATTGTCAATGTGCAAATTTAGTCAATATACATCTTAGAAAACAAGTTTCTGCTAAACGGATAGAGGAACAACAGAAAGCAATTGAAACAGCTATAAATGGAAAAAAAATATGACAAATTCATTTAAAAAATGACCAGTGTTCTGAGTTATCGACACTTCTTGAAAAAGAGAACGTCATACAATTCTCGATAATTATTCAGCTTTCTGTCCTGACAAATATAATCTCGGTAAATGAAAGGTATAAAATAAAAACAAAATGAACTCCTCCGACCGACCCTGCAAAATCGCCGCAACCGAACGTTTATTTTCAAGTCTCGACCGATATCATTATAAAACTTCTATTTGAATTGATTACCTCCAAGTGACCTATGCCGTAATAAATATTCAAACTGCAAACAAAAACGTGTGTGATAGAAAAGGGTGTTGAATTTAACTTTCTAGAATTACTGAATAGTTGACTACACAGAAAATACACATTTTCCGGGATGCAGGCTTTCGAAATTTCGCACTACGCTAGTCGGTACAAAGGGGGTTTAACAGTCCAAATCGTTAACACCAACGTGTTTTACAACACTAACTTGCCATATGTAAACCCATTCCCCCTTGAATGCTCAGTGAGAAAAAAGATGGTTATGGAGGCTGCTTGAAAATGTTGCGTATAGTATTGGTAAAAGATGGCGCAATTCATTTGAATTGCAATAAGATGGGATTTCGTATAGCTAAACGAGAATAACCGAAAGCGGAAACAATTGTCAAAGCGTCCTTGGCTTATTTTGGTTTAGAAGAATACCAATATCTTGAAATCCAGACAAACATTATCCGTGTACTTGAGTTGGCTTTCTGTCTTCCCACACGCCTGGTGCTCGATGATCACTTGAAGCTTTCTATTTCACACATTGCAACAAATCAATACCTCTTATGTAATATTTCAATTTAAATGTGTTTAATAGTTTAAAATTAAGTAGAAATCGCAAAAAGAACTGGCTTTAGCCATTTACAACATGGAGCAGAAGTATGCAGTCCTATCAAGGCTTGATCTCCTTAAATAAACATGTGGAAATACATTATATGTCGACCATAAACAATTTGCGGCATCTATCATTCACTTGGATTGCAGAGTATTTGTACTAAATTCGAAACCAGGAAGCCTTGTGTCCGAGCGCACTTGATGTGTTTTCATGAACAAACAGGTAATGTTCATTTTTATTCATCAAATAATCCTATATAAATCATTCTGTATTGTTTAATTCTTTGTACATAATAATATATACAATAATTAATGGTGGTTATACGTATATATGCATGTCTTTTTTGCGGTAATCAAAATGTACTGCTGAATTATCGTTTACAACATCATGGTGTTTATACGATTGCCAATGGGTCAATGTTTAAAAGCAGTGTCGATAAATTTGGTAATAAGTTAATAATATTATTGGAACGTAATCCCGGAAGAACAAACATGTGGTTATAATGGCCCTACGGTTAGTACATGGTTGGTTCATGGTGCTCTAAGAGTAATTCTGTATTTTACAGATTATGTTGATTCATATATCGCAAATTGTATTATGGGAAAAAGCCCGGTTATACAATTGGGATATAAAAAGAAAGCTAGCGTTACATTGATATCACCAAATAAAAAAACAAAGCTACGCATCGTCTTAATTCACGAAGAGCGTCACTATTCTTAGATGCGGGAGGCTGCCGTATCACATACCCTGACAGTACTGAATAAAATGCCCTTTCAAATCATATGACATAAATCTGTCCGAGTTGGATTGTGATATGTTGAACACCTTGTCCGGGAATAATGTATAGCTTTTTTATTTGATCAGAGTTACGTTTTCCAGGCCGATTTTAATCCATTGTTATTGCTACGTGGCCGCTGTGAATCGAATAGCCAACTTCCTGTCGCCGTGGTTTTCTTCGGCATAATTTATATTAACACGCTTCCCGCCGATCACAAAGAATAGATTGCATGTTCTTACATTTCCTGCCATTCTCTGTAGAATGTTTGTCATACAAGGTTGCACTTGAAGTTTTGAGGCCAAACCATACAGTTAAGTTATATACTGTTATATATCTTTGAAGTGTCCTAGAATATTGCTTCCGGGCCACAACTTGGGCGTAGAGACACACAATTTTGTGTTGTTTATGTTTTTATATGAATTCTGCAGTGAAATAGTTTATATTTTATCACGTGGTCAAGTACTCTACTATAAAATTATTGACCTTTGATATAACTCATAATTGTTTGCGAAATGTTTGAGTAAATGTTGCTTCATCTATATGTAAATAAGCTATCGTTTTACTTATTATAGGTTAGATAATGCACAAACTAAGGCTATGGATATGTTGTTGTTTTTTATATTATATTTTTCACATGTCGATTGAATAATTATCCCCACGCTTTTAAAAGTGTGGGGATATTGTATTGATCTCCGCCGTCTGTCCGTCCGTCCTCGATATTTTCTCCTCCTACAATATTAGCACTAGAACCTTGAAACTTACACACATGGTAGCTATGAGCATATGTGCGTCGGTGAGCTATTTGGAAGTTTGATCTGACCCCTGGGTCAAAATATATGGGTCAATAAATGGGTTCAATTTCTAGTGCTAATAATGTAGTAGGAGATAGTGGCCGATGGGGGTTGGGGTGGGGCCCAAAATTTTGTTTTAACATAACTTCTTTATTTATTTACCAAATTCACTTCAAATTATTACTAAACATCTCTTATGACAACACGGTCTATCTCGACCATCCATGGTCACATTACCCACCGAGAGGTCCACGGGTACTTCTTCCCCGTAACCCCCATTTTTTTCGTACCCAACATTTTTCGTACCCAATTTTTTGTTCGTACCCAAATTTTTGTTCGTACCCAATTTTTTCGTTCGTACCCAAATTTGTTTTCGTACCCACCCCGGGCCCCACCAACATAGCCTTGCCCACCCAAATAGCATTTTTAATATAACATCAATGCAACGTGGAGATACGCGTCGGCATCTGCCGCGCCATTTCTAGTTTTAAATTGACTGCGCGAGCCGCGTGTGAAATCGTGGCTGGTGTAACACTGATAAATATTCACCCAGTGCCAATGAGCATGTAAACATACAACTTTATTTTTCATGTTTTTGAAAGCCCCAGACTGCAATGTTATCAGTTTAAGAGATATTAGCATGTTTAAATACGCGGATACAATGGTTTTTCAACTACATGTGAAACTTTATCAGTGTTTTTAAGTTGTTATAAATTGCGCGTGGTTTGTTCAAACAAAGTTTCCCCAAATCGATGGCTTTATCTCGTTCGCATGTTTGTACTTCCTAAACGATAAAAACGTTATTTGATAAAGGGAATCAATAATTTATACGGACGACTATCGTTCGCACATCTGTCCTATTTGTTTTCGGGATAAATCTACAATGGGAGTTTTTCCTTTACGAAAACCATTGTTAACTATCTTGAAATGCGTGAAATAATCGGAATGTCAATTTGTGTACATCAGGTCTTTTGAAATTTTCCTACATATTATAAAATTTTCAATTTTAAAAATAAATTGCGATCATATTTGCTTTTTTATGATGTAACTCCGTATATATTAATACTAACAAAATTGAGATTGATATAAAAGGTTTAAATGAATTTTCTCTATTTAACTTTAATAACCATATATAGATGCAAATACGTTAGTATTATCCAATAAAACTAGTTACTGCTTATAAATAACATGTTTATGCCTTTAGCACGAGTTTAGTGTTGACAGAATTGATTTAGACATAGCACATTGTAAATCCTTTTATGGAGAGTTATTTTTCTCCTGGTTTGGATCCCTTCTACGTCAATATTCTGAAGGCAGTCACGAAGTCTAGAGCATGCCAACTGTCAAACATAAAACTAACGTTATATTTTCCCACACCAGTTTTATATTTTGAAGGACAGAAATCATAAAATGATACGTTGGCATTTCATTATTGCGGTGGCATAGATGGATTCAGTCGATTAATCGTTTACTTGAAGTGCATACAGAACAACAAAGCCAAGACAATACTGGAGTGTTTAATGGAAGGTGTAGAAAAATATGGCATCCATGTGCGTGTGCGCTCAGATCAAGGCATGGCAGTGTGGCTATGTTTATGCTCGAGAATCGCGGGGAGAAAGGGATGATAACTGGTAAAAGTACTCACAATCAGCGCGTTGAGCGTTTGTGGAGGGATGTTTTTGAGGGAGTTCTTTCATTGTATAACGACCTATTTTACTTTATGGAAGACGAAGGTTCACTAAACCCACTAGATGCCCAACATATTTATGCTCTCCACCATGTTTTCTTTGACAAAATAAACGAAAAGTTGTTGATATGGCAAAATGCATGGGCTTCTCACCTAATGCGCGCATTTCGCAGTTCACCTCGTCAGTTATTTATCTCTGGTTGCGCGAATAATCCTGTAACAATAACTCCACCTTCGTACGCAAATGGCGAACATTTTGAAGATGTTTCACAAATAGATGAGCTGCAAGTGGAAAACCCGAGACCTATTGTCGAGAACATGCACAGTGTAAGTGAGAACTGCCAGCGTGAACTTGGTTTGAACTGTCCGAAGGTGCGGGCTTCATCGAACTTTGAAATTGATATATACATTAAGGCATTAGAAATTATTCAGAGAAACGTAGATAGCATTGCATTAAGCGCAGATACATGTTTAAAGCTTCCTTTAGATGAAAGATGGTAATAATCATACACATACAAGATGAAATTCAAGACCGAAGTACATTTATATTGCATTACCCTAACACCTTACAGAATAGTTGTTACAATAATTAGAAATTACGTATACTTAACTTTTACATTTTACCTGTCTGATGCGAAGGCAACTTATACATGTAGTTTAAGTTATCTTATTTCCATTAAACCTGTTGAATTAAGAAACTATATATCTTTTTATCAACAACCTTATATAACATCTTTGCTTGTGATTTGGACATGTATCATGGTATTGTACAATTCTCAGCCAATGTTGATGTTACCATCATTTTAAAAGCACCCCATATAATATGAAATGACAGATGTGAGACTAACTCTTGACTACCATGCGCTAATTTCTTATTTCTTTTTAATTATTAATCAAATATTGATCACCCACAAACGTACTAAAAACAAGCGATCTTCATTCAATGATGACTGTGGAGTCTGGGACAGCAATACAGTTCAAGTCCAAAATCTTTTTATGTCAGAGACAGTGATGGCGACTTTACTATGCTATATAAAAGAAACGGTCAGTTCTGTAATAGGAAAAAGGTGTGTGGTCAATGCGTGTATGATATTATGTTTATTGTTTAAAACAATATGTTAGTCTCTGCTGCGGCCGAATACACTGGACTACAGGCTAATGAAAACTAACACAATTTACACAATAAGAATTGTAAATATCCCATGTCAATATCCCATTTACAATGTCCGTCAAGTACATGAATATGGATATGTTAGTCGGGTTGAAACGTGATATCTGTGTAGCTGTATTGGAATTATTAAATCACACAACACCCGCTGACTTAAGCTGGTGGGGGTCTGATGACATGATAACGGATTATAGGTCACGTATCAGGATTAATACACGCATCGAGTTTCATCAGATCGTATATTTTACTTTTAAGAGGTCGTATTCGGGGACAATTAAACTTAAAGTTAATATTGTGTGCCAGTCTCGTCTAGTAGAAACATACAAGCACAATGCTTTTGTATAATTATGCGCGAAAATAACCGTATTTTTTCAAATTCCACAATTCCACATTTAGTTGTTCATTCATCAAATGTGTTCTTATAAAAGAGTTTAAAATTAATTATAATTCAAATTAATATCGATCACTTAATTTAATAGGAATGTAGGTTTTAAAGAGAAATAGTGCTTAGCATAGATTATTATTTATTGCAAATTGTTGAGATGTATCTAAATTCCAGTCATGCGTTTTGTTCTTTTATTAATGATAAATTAATTCGTCTTTATTAAATTTTAACTGTTTTGTTAATTTTGCCATTTAATTTCTAGTTTTCTTCTACCAAGTCTTTTTCTTCTTCATGTTTCTGCTCACACTTTTGGTTATATTTCTACGAAAATGTAAATCTATATTTTGTGGCTCAAATGCATTCTGAAAATTCATTGTTCATTTCACATGTTTAATTCCGGTACACTTCATTTTAATATCTTTGTAATTGTTTAGCATTATTGATGGGTACCTTACTTTTCGTTTGAATTTGCTATTTTCAAAATAATTATGTTGAATCTATAAAGAAGTTTTGTATTGTTCGTCATGTTTGCAAGATATGTATGGAATGATTTGTACATGTCAAAACATTTGTAAGAATTGTTTGTTCTTTCATCAGTTATATCCTCTTTTCTTATTTATAATTCTCATTTATTAAATCAACTTCTGTCAATGTAATAGTGTTTCCAATGATATAACAATCAGAAAATTAAAGTTCAACACATGTGTATCGACAACCTTCAAATGCATAAATTTCTTTTTTTATTCATTTAATAATTTCTTATATTACTTCCATTTTCATTTAAAAATCTCTAAACATTTCTATTTTTATTCATTAAAGAGTCTATTTATCCATATTTTATCTTACACTCAGATAGATTCTCTATTTTCTTTACTTTCTGATTTTTTTTCAAAATTAAGGGCCATGGACAAGAGCGCCTCCACGTGGTGTGGCCTGGTTGTAGTCTGACATAAGTGCAATTATTCATTCAAAAATATACTTGGAATAATTATAATGTTGCGCCTCATATGGTCACTATGTCAGACTATAACTGAACGCTCTCGACAACGCTTTCACTACAGTAGCAGTAATAGATAATACTATATACCATAACCATATGTCCTTGTGCAGAATTACCGAAATCCCCGCTAAGAGGCAACTTATGCTATCAAGAGGACTTAATAATTAACATTACCGGTAATATAATTTTTTGCACGTTAACACTCAAGCGAAGTCAAAAACCAATCATACAAATGACATTTTTCACCCTTTCAGATGTTAATATTGGGGGTTTCGGTACTCGGCGGGCGAATGTAGAATTACCGAATTCCCCGCTATAAGTCATTATTTTTCAACAGCAGTTACCAAAGGGAAGATTATTGTTACGTTTTTTCCTGTATCACTGATTTCTACTGTAAGAAAGCACTGTAATGATTTTTTTTTGACACTCGAAGGTTTGTACAGCGGGGATTTCGGTCCCGGCGCGCATTTAAGTTCTCGTGTAGAATTACCGAAATCCCCGCTAAGAGACAACGTATGCTGTCAAGAGTGCCTAATAATTAACATTTATATCATTTTTTGCACGTTAACATTCAAATGAAGCCAAAAAACAAACATACAAATGACATTTTGACCCTTTCAGAGGTAAATATGGGGGATTTCGGTACTCGGCGGGCGAATGTAGAATTACCGAAATCCCCGCTATAAGTCATTATTTTTCAACATAAGTTACCAAAGAGGAGATTGTTGTTACGTTTTTGTTTGTATCAGTGATTTCTACTGTAAGAAAGCACTGTTATGATTTTTTTGGAAAGGTTTGTATAGCGGGGATTTCGGTACCGGCGCGCATTTAAGTTCTTGTGTAGAATTACCGAAATCCCCGCTAAGACGCAACTTATGCTGTCAAGAGTGCTTAATAATTAACATTAATATCATTTTTTGCAGGTTAACATTCAAGCCAAGCCAAAAACCAATCATACAAATTGACATGTTAGACCCTTTCAGATGTAAATATGGGGGATTTCGGTACTCGGTGGGCGAATGTATAATTACCGAAATCCCCGCTACAATTCACTATTTTTCAAAAGAAGTGGGATATTGTTGTTAAGTTTTTGTCTGTACCACTGCTTTTTAATATCAAAAACGCTCCTAGATGATTTTTTGACACTTGAAGGTCTTTACAGTGGGAATTTCGGTACCGGACCGAGCTTTGCACTATGAATTCATACTCGGAATCCCAATCATAATGTTTATATTTTAGTTTTTCACTACCAAACTTGGATAAAAACAATGTTTTATCAGTGAATTCAGTGTATTTTGCAATATTCTATCTTAATATCCTCAGTATTTTGATAAATAATTAATATTAATTGGGATTTCGGGGGATTTCGGTATTTCTACACACCCGAAACTTTCTTCCCAAAACATCGACATCGATTCCCAACCAAAATACAATAAAAATGTAACAATTACTGCACGCATACAATTTTCACACGCTGTAAACATTACTTGATAATCCTTGTTAATAATATGATCCAGAACTTTAATATTTGACATAAAATTATGTCCGAAAAAGTACCGAAGTTGTATATATATTCAATTTATCGCTTGAGAAATTCTGTAGAAATTCGCTCCAAACAAAAGATTTTATGCCGACAAAACAGCAAACGGATCTTCCAACTTACAGATTTACTCTAATATATATCCACTATAATGCAGTAGTCATAGTTACCAATAAAGTAGTCAGTGCCAGGCACGATCCTCATCTGCCTGTTCGAGACCTTGACGTTCCTGTCCACGGTTACATTGACCTTGGTGGCGTCAATCATGATCTCGAACTGGTGCCATAGGCCATCTGTGAACGCCTGATTCGGGCTATCGATGTCAACTGAAGTAGTACAAAATTAATAATTATGAGCCTCACTCTGTGAAAAGCGGGTTTAGTGCATGTTCGAAAAATGTCGTCCCAGATTAGCATGTGCAGATGTAAGAAAGTATTTTT
>VMBQ01002491.1:72098-110970 GCA_007657795.1 Dreissena rostriformis | reverse complement strand
CATGTAATAATAGTGGGACGGTTTAAACGAAAATATCCAAGTTTGTATTCCATTATATATGATGACGTAACTGACGTTATTTTTGACTGAAGTCATGAAATTTGAAAATGTTTATCAACCGTCTGATCTAAATTAAGATTGAGCTTTGTATTTGGATTGGAATTGTGATGCTATAATGATACAATTTTCGTTTATACAATGTTTCTTGAATACGTGTTGGCTAATTGTGTTAATCAGGCGCTCCTTAACCGGTATCAAATCCCCGATGCTTTGCTTTAAATTGTTCGTTCCAAGGTGTTTAACCCACTTGTTATAATTATTGAATGATCTACTTGCCCTTATTTCTCAATAGTTTTCTGTCGGTTGTAAAGGATAAGGTTAACTGCCTTTTTATTCCAATAGTTGTAACACATATTGCTTTGTAAAAAAATGACAAAAATAAACTTTAAATGAAAGTTTGTAAAGTTTACAACATAAATAAACACCCAATCAATTTTAAATGGTGAAATTATTCCATAAAATGAGCGACTGTGGCAATTTTCTTAAAACCGACATCATAATTTTTGAGATGTTGAGCAAGCTGACGAAAGTAAAGTTTCATTTTGTTGATATTGTCACCAGAACTCTATTTCATACTATTTCATACAAAAACGTTCTGTTTCGACAAATCACGTTTCGAATGAAATATAAAGATGAAGGTCATTTATGATCAGTCTTTATTGCAAGTAAACATTTCAAGGCTTTACGTCCAAATAACAATAATGAAAAACCTTCCTGATGGAAACAGATTCAGATCCGTGTTTAGATCCTGCTATGCTTTATTATCGTCTTCCTTCTGTTTTGATATCGTAAGTGTTTCACGATTAAAGACAATGCCATAATAGATAGACAAGTGTTATACTTAGATTACAATTATTGATTGTTGTAATGAAAATGATAAGATTCGAAATATATTTGGTTTCGACGCAGGTCTGCAGAAGTAAACCACTTCTGGATGGTTGGTCAGTTGGTAGTATTGCTACGTTGTAACCCCACCCAGTCGTTCGCACACAGTGTAAAACAAAGGCGTATTGCCCACAACTTAGCATAATAACAGAACAATGTCTTATAAATTGATTTAATTTCATAACTATTTTTAAACTACAAACTAAATCTATGCCTTTATCAACGATATATTTTTTAACTCATGCATCTTGTTCATTCAGTAAATCCGACAGTTCGTATAACGTTAATTGTGGTGTATTTTTAAATAAAGATTGTTATGTGTCATTGACGTCACCTCCAAACAAATATAAAAGCGGATTCGTTGTCATAAACCAAAAGAAGGATATAAATGTATCGTTCAAAATCAAGGAAAAAGACGCCAAAATCTTGTTAAAAATATTAAGTTTGTTATAAAAGTTGCAATTCAATGTCTGTTTTTCCTTAATAGACAATCACTTATCCTTTCATCGCCTTCTTATAACAACACTCGCCGGCTTAGTGTTGTTTTTAACACCTTATCAGCGATAAAGATCTATTGACTTTGTCACACACTCATGCTTTGGTCTTATGACTGCAGCCAATAATTGCTACTTATACACATGTTAACATAATGGTACGGAATATTATCAAGCGTAAACCTGTACTTTCCCTCCTCGACCCCAGACGCCAATACTGTGCTTGTCGTTCTTTCTCGTCTTGGTTTCCGACGCGGGTCATGTGACGAGGCATAGATCAACTAGTTGCCAAGGGCAGAGAACTTTCCCATGCCTGCCTTGAAACCTGCAATGACTTCTTGGAATTTTGCCCTGAAACAAACATGAAATTAGCATTTTGTTAGCTAAACAGCTTAGTCAAAGATCTATCAAACCAAATAAGAATTTCGTTCGTTTTAATAATGAACGGATGAATAGTACGTTTTTAAGTTATATGAACAAATATTTTTGTTTTGAAGTATTAATCTTTTTCCTTATCGTTGCATCAGCGTACCAGCGTACATTCTCTTAAAGTCGCGAAAATATGTTATATATGTGAATAATCTTAAGACCAAGTTCAGGCTACACAGATCAAATACACTTTAATAAATTCACTTTTTATTTCAAAATGTTATATGTTGAAAAGTCATATTTTCTATTACGTAAAATCGACCATAAACACTCGTGTTGATCTTACTGATCCCTATGTCTATGAACAACAACAACAACAACAACAACTTGTAAAAAAACATTGTTTCAGCCGATTGTTTCATCAGTGTATTTTGCAATATTCTATTGATTTCAGTGTATTTTGCAATATTCTATCTTAATATCCGCAGTATTTTGATAAATACTTAATATTAATGGGGATTTCGGGGGATTTCGGGGGATTTCGGTAATTACGGGGATTTCGGTATTTCTACACACCGGGGAATAGTTGATGCCTGGGATGATGTTAACTGGCTCATTTTTAATGATTTTCATAAAAACATTTGTATTAACCTGCCGACATTTTCAGTTGCTAAGTTAAACTGTCAACACTGATTCCCACAACCCACAATTACTTCCGGGTCAATTAAATTAAAGCTGTTCAAACGAATAGTTTATAATCAAAATTAGGTAGACATGTAAAACAATAGATAACACTTACCTCATACAAATAACGATCCAATTAACACTCAGTTGCTTACTTAATAGCGAAAATAAAAGCGTTTTACCAAACAAATGTGTCAATTACAAAACCGGACATTTCACATCGTAGCAACCAGTCAGATAAAACTCTCTTTATGTAAAATCCGCACATGTCTACGGTTAATTTATACTATATAACGGAAGAAAAACGATTTTCTTGATTCATTTGTCAATATTCGAAACAATGTAGGTTTCTCATGTAGGTTTTTCGTCTATTTTGTGCACGCAAACGTACGAAAAAATGAGTGTAATTTCAAACATGTTTTTGTCACGCGTTTTTTCGCGTTGTGACGTTAGCGCCGGAATAGTCAAAATCGCGTTCCCTCTCACATATGTTGTTGGTATCTAAAACGTGTTATGCATCGTCGATTATCAGAGGCATTTCATCAATCCCTTTCTAAATGTATGAATTCCATCGTTAATTCGATCGTTATTTGCCATTTTTGCCGAGTCACAATTTATTTTTTAATGTCCAGTCCGCCATCTTGTTAAAATGATGTAAGCGACAGGTGCGCATAGTAATTTAAAATCGTATAATATGTCCGCTAATACGCGATTCGCATTTTNACTCAACATTATACCATGCTGCAATGAAATATAATGACAGGAATCCTCAACAGTATACTATGCTGCAGTGAAATATGACATATGATGACAGGAATCCTCAACAGGATACTTTGCTGAAGTGAAATATGACATATTATGACAAAAATCCTCAACATGATACATTGCTGAAGTGATATATGACATATGATGACAAGAATACTCAACATGATACATTGCTGAAGTGACATATGACATATGATGACAGGATAACTCAACATTATACCATGCTGCAATGAAATATAATGACAGGAATCCTCAACAGTATACTATGCTGCAGTGAAATATGACATATGATGACAGGAATCCTCAACAGGATACTTTGCTGAAGTGAAGTATGACATATTATGACAAAAATCCTCTACATGATACATTGCTGAAGTGACATATGATGACAGGAATCCTCAACATGAAAATTTGCTGAAGTGATATGTGACATATGATGACAGGAATCCTCAACATTATACAATGTTGCAGTGACATATGACATATAATGACAGGAATCCTCAACAGGATACATTGCTGCAGTGCAATGTGACATATGATGACAGGAATCCTCAACATGATAATTTGCTGAAGTGATATGTGACATATGATGACAGGAATCCTCAACATTATACAATGTTGCTGTGACATATGACATATGATGACAGGAATCCTCAACAGGATACTTTGCTGCAGTGAAATATGACATATGATGACATGAATCCTCAACAGGGTACTTTGCTGCAGTGACATATGACATATTATGACAGAAATCCTCAACAGGATACTTTGCTGCAGTGAAATATGACGACATTAATCATCAACAGGATGCTATGCTGAAATGTCATATATTACATGATGACGGAAATCCTCAACATGATACTATGAAACGATGAAATATGACATATGATTACAGGAATCTTCAAACGAATACTATGCTGCAGTGAGATATGACACATTATGTTAACATCCCTCAACTTGATAATATGCTGATGTGACATATGATACATGTATATGATGACAGGCATCCGCAACATAAAGCTATTCGGCTGTGAAATATGACATATGATGAAAGAAATCATCAACAAGATATTTTGCTGCAGTGACAAATGACGTATAATGCCTAGAATCTTCAACGGGATTATAGGCTGCAGTGACATATAACATATGATAACAGGAATCCTAAACCGGATACCATGCTGCGATGATATATGGCATAGGATGACATAAATCCTCAACAATATACTATTCTGCAGTGACATATGACATATGATGACAGAAATCCTTACAACGATAGTATGCTGCTGTGATATGTGTCATGTGATTACAGGAATCTTCAACAAGAAACTTTGCTGCAGTGACAAATGACATCTGATTACAGACATCCTCAAAGGGATACTTTTCTGAAGTGACATATGACACATTATGGTAAAACCCCTCAACATGATACTATTCTTCTGTGACAGATGACCTATGATGACAGGAATCCTCAACAAGATACTATGCTGCAGTGACATATGACATATGATGACACGAATCCTTAACAGAACACCATGCTGCAGTGACATATGACATATTATGACATAAATCCTCAGCGAGATACTATGCTGCAATGCCATATGACATGATTACACTTTCGATTTTTATTAAAACAGTGAACCAAATTCCTGTACCAGACATAGAATTTTACCGTGAAAAGGTTTCCCTAAAACATTGAAAGAGAATATTCATTTCAACCCAACTACAATAGCTACCAAATAATTTATATTTAGTTTACATTATATATTTAAGCTTGATTGCATGGAACGCCTGAGGCTTATTGCAACTATCTCGAATCCGTTTCTTGGGTACAACCAGTATTTTGTATCTTTCGGAGGTATCCAAGTAATGCTCTCACAGTGATGATAGAACCCATGACATCCTGGTTGCCAGGCAGACACCATACCCACTTTTGCAATGGCGACCTCACATTTTGTTATTTTTTTATCAGCATCAATGCATATTGTTTTGTATTTTGGTCCGTAAGATTTACATTTTAAATGATTTATGCAGTTTTATTTTTGTAAAAGTATTTGGGTTTTTATAATTTGGTATGAATCTTTAAGGTCTGAAAGAAATAACATTTGTTGCAGATTATATTGCATTACATGACAATTGCAAATGGAGTTCTACAAATCATTTATCAGATACAATAGTTTGTTGATCAGTACTTGGCCATGCCACTTCAACACTATTCAAGTATTTTTAAATCAAATGTCAACCTGAGGCCAAAAAAAAATAGGTCCGTTTCCGGTCGCCCGACCGTGTCTCCAGAATCGGCGCCGACCNGACCGGAAACGGACCTATTTTTTTTTTTGGGGGGGGGGCCTGAGGTGTACATAATTAACAACATTACACTTAGAAGCGTATTATAACTTAAACAAGACCATCTGATACAAAAGGATCATTTGGGGAGGGCAATCTAATTGTATAAAGTTTTTCATAGTGTTGTCTTTTGATTTATGGTTTAAAACAACATAACTGGGTCATCGCATGTTTTATTGATAATTATTTCCACTATACTTATTCACATAATTTTATCAAAGAAAAGAACTTATCCATGAAAACTTCATGCCAACGTTATACTAAAGAGAATGTGTGAGTTAATTATTTTTAGATCTATTTTCTGACAAAGTATAATAAATGTTGAAAATAAATGTAACCACTAGTGTAAATAATTACATTTTTTATAACAATTACAATAGACAAAATAAGATCACAGAAGGACTCAAAGTACATTCGTGTAAGCAATGGCAGAATGGGTTTTTATTGAATGATTTTGATAATAGGCTGGGGTCCTTTGCGTTAAAAGTCATTTGACTAGGAATTCTTTTCTTTTTTTTTTCGCTTACATGCGCTATAAAATCGACAATAAAAGTGTTTTCATCATAATAATAATAAGTTGCATCTTCTTAGAACAAATATGTTGACCACACAAGGGTTTTCATAGGATAAAAAAAATACTTATTCAAGTGCATAATAATTATGGTATTTTCCTAGTTTTTATATTCTTTCGACATCACTTAGTTTCGAATAAAAACTATTCACTATCAATAGACCAGCTGTATATATTCTTCCTTGTTAAGAAGAATGCTTACAGTTCTCAAGAAGTGATTTAAGTGTGTGGTCATAACTTGGTATGACAAACTTCCTTCTGCAGTATGTAGAGGGTGAATATGTAGGGGGTGACTATTGTGTTATAACAATTTTAATGTGAACATAAACAAATTCAACTACAAGTTTCTATAGATTTTACATTTTTTGTGTTCTGAACTTCAAAATGGTATTATTTAGTCAAGGTTAACAACATAATGTAGTATTCCTGTTTTATGCTAATGTACGGTTTATATTTTGAAGTAAATACTAGAATAATTAAATATAATATCCATATCAGTCAACAATTTAGAATTTTCTCATATTTACAATGTTTGAAATTGAAATGCATTTCATGAAAATGCATTTTAATCAATTTGAAATATGAAAAGACATAAATCAAACTTAAAACAATTTTTACATTTATAAACGGAAGTTTGACTTCAGATAATTGCACTTGTCTCGCTCTCGATCATCACTCTCATTACTTATGTGTTTTCACTTCCATCAACTAATCTTCCTTATAATGAAAGCAATATCCGTTTTAAAAGTGCATGCTTAGATCTTACTTTGCTTTCTTGAAAGTGATTCAAGATTTCAATAAATCTGGATCTCCGACACATGCTGACTTGTTTTAACATATAGCCTCAAGTTGTACTAGAAACTTAACTTATTTTCTTATGAAATGGTGTAGTTTATTAGCCGAGCTTACGTTACAACACTGGTTTTACAAGTTTCATACTTTTAATTTCTTAAAGAACAAGCCAATTCGTTGAATTGATATTCCCTGCCTTCTCCTCATTTATATCTTGTGACCTATGAAGTTTCATGTTGAAATTTTATATAGTTTTTGAGATAGAGCCCCTAAAGTTTGTGACAGACAGATGGATGGACGGACTGATGGACGGACGGACGGACATACAGACTGACAACGCCAAAAATAAAATAAAAACAACTCCGCCTGTGGCGGGGGATAATTTTAATCCATTTAAACAAGCATAGCCCGTTACCTGAGTAGGAAACAAAATTTGCGAAATCACAAAGAAAAACAAAACACAGTAACACAAATTGTACTTTTGAATGTAAATGTCTGTTGTTTTACATTGTTGAGCTCAAAAAGTCCATTTTGAAACACTTTACAAGGGCTATTTTTGTAAACATTATGTGGCTATATTAGATTTGTGAAATGCTTACATCAAAATTGTGACATGGCCGACCCAGGCCACTCTCAAAAACGAAAAAAAAGCCCTGCAACATTTATAGGTTTTGATTGCAGAATAACTCTATGATTTATTGCAATATAACCACGTGATTTACTTTAAAATAATCTATGTTTAATTTAATACTCTGCGTAAAGAAAACAGGTCGCGGGTTGTTGGGTGGTGGTAGAATGATAATTTAGTAAAGCAAAGTTTATAATGATACTGTATATTGCAGATGAATTGTAAACTTATCAAAATTTTATTTAATACTATAATTTGAACCAAAATGTTTGTTCAAGCCATTTTAATAAGGCAAAAGGAAATTATTGCTTTTATTGAAGCATGACCGGCATTGCAAACTAATGATTATCATTTTATGTGCAGTAATATGCAAGTACAATACTGCCATATATGGTCTATGAGATAAAGTAGCACATTGATTTATTCTTATATTATGTGATTAATATATATATACATGTCAGTCAATTACAAATAATTTGCAAAGCATCTCGTGGATCTTGTTTAAAATTTCGTAATTAGTGTACAAATTGAACGTTCTAGAACAAACTCTTTTACCATTGATTGGTTGTCATACTCAAAATACTTTTTCCAATTATATAGTCACAATGAAAGTAGTGTTTAGT
The DNA here is from genome assembly GCA_007657795.1 of Dreissena rostriformis. Classification (NCBI taxonomy): domain Eukaryota; kingdom Metazoa; phylum Mollusca; class Bivalvia; order Myida; family Dreissenidae; genus Dreissena; species Dreissena rostriformis. The sequence goes on along the minus strand of VMBQ01002491.1, from coordinate 102,756 downwards.
TGAGAGTGTCTTTCAAAAATCACTTAGTGTCAGTTGAACATTTCTCATTACGAAATAGACTAGCCAGCCTAAAATCTTCCTTGTTAATGAGAACACTGAGTCTCCTTTTTATTTACAAGTGGTTGAAGCGTGCATACTAGCCGCTGTATCGAACCACTTAAATAATATCTAAAAAAAACATCCTCCTCCGGTCTGAATGATAAATTATTAAATGTCCTTTTTGAAAGAGACCATTACAAAATTTCCAACAAAAAGTGTTTTTTTTTTAGATTGAACAATTTCTAGCTTTAATATTCCATGAAAAATAAATGTTGGTCTTCATACTATAATCTGCAAACAAAATTAAAATTCCTACATAAATGAGAAAAAATGTGGAAAATGAAATAAAGAAAACAAAAAGTTAATTAAGAAAAAAATCCATTGAAGTGATTATACAATACTCTGAATATTCATGTATTAAAGTGTTGCTTTCAGCCCATATCATACAGAACTTGATAAGCCACAGACACTGATCCACCATGACACATGTTTGGATACAAATCAAATAAAGATTTTCACCAAAATATCATCTTAATATACTTTATACATAAACAATACTACTAAGTGTCATAATTTCACAAAGAACATATATATTTATCAATACTGGAAAAATGACAAACAGACATAATTCTGCAAAAATTGTTTGCACAAACAATTCCTTCCTTTATGATTACTTATGCATGATCTTTCTTTAGCTGTGTGAAATTTGCAAAGCATTTAAAGACAGGTCGAGTTAAAGAAAATATGTTTTATAATTATTCTATAAAAGAAACTATACCAGTATCACAGACACTAATGGCCTCATGGCACATGTCTCGACACAAGCAAACCCACTATGATATTCTACAAATGGCAAAATCACTTAGGGCTTAAATTGGTCACTTTCAAATTTCCGTTCTTTAAGATCATATACACATTGAGGTCATTAAACTGTGAAAGTTTCGGCAAGATGCACACAGTATTTAATCGGAAGATGATAACACACACTTTTGGGAATATATATTCCTTACTGGAAAAAACAGACAAAAGGCCATAATTCTCCCAAAACGTCACACATCCAAATTCATTTCTTAAAGATCATCCGCACTTTACTTTAAGCCTGTCCTTGGGGCTTAATCAGCTCAGAAGGGACGTTTTCCACTTTTCCACTCCCCAACATTTCCCTGCCTTCAGACTGCGCACTTCCTCTTCCACCTCTTCCTTAAGTAATCAAGGGCTGTCATTAGTGGCTTGTGCTCGGTGTTGTTTTGAAAGAGACTGCAGTCTGGTCAAAGCGGTTAGTTAAAGAGGTCGCTGTAGCATTATATCCGCCTTTTCAGGACTGCAACTCTCTGTTAGACGGTTCCCATTAGAGTCTTGAAGGCTGTAGGCCTTTATACTGCTACCTTTGGTAATCGTGTTGTCGATGGTGTTCCATTGCTCTTCAATCCACTTCTCCTGGCCTCTTTCATCTGATTAAGCAAGGAGGAGATGCAGCGCTTGCCAGAAGATTTGGGAGGAGAAGAAGTGGCCCATGGCGTGGACCCAGTCTCTGATCATCACAGAATTACCGTACCATCAGCCTCATCAGCCATCTCAGCAAAGTCATAGTTTTAATTATCCTCAAGAAATTGAAAACAAAAAAACCCACAAACTGCTGGCGAAAGAGCATGCTGGATTCAGAGCACAGTGGCACAGATCTTCAACTGAAGAGTCATCATTGAGAACTATCTGCAACACAAAAGTGAGCTCTTTCACAACTTAATCGATTAAGAAAGATTTCGACCGCGTGGTGTGACATGATGGTTCTGAGGGATCAAATTGAAGAAAGGCTGGTGCAAGTCATCCAAGAACTCTACTTGCATTCCACAACAGTGCAGTACTTCTCAATGGATAGATGGGTGAATTCTTCGGAACATAATTTTGACGTCCGACAGGTATGTCAGTTCTCATTTGTCCTGTTTAACCTTCTCTTTGAGAAGATAACGCAGGAGACCCTAAAAGACCACCCCATTTCTATCTCCTTCGGTGGAAGACCCATCTCCAACTTGATATTCACTGATGCCACTGACCTTATTGGTTTGCAGTGAATTCCAAGACCTCACCAACAGACTCTATGAAAGGGCAGGAGCATACAGGATGGAGATCTGCACTGAGAGGTCGTAGATCATGATGAACAGTATGAACAACACAAGTACATATATCACCATGAACAGCGAGAAGCTGGAAAAAGTGACCAGCTTCTAGTACTTGGGAGCAACCCTGTCCAAGAATGGCATCAGTACCGCGAGGTCCCAATAAGGAATTGCAATGGTGGACCCAGCGATGGTCAGACTGCGCAAGTGGACAAGAAGCTCCATCAGTTTCCAAACCAAGTACTTGGGATCGTTTTGAAATAGACTGGGGCCTGTTTAAAGAGGGTAGTTATAGAGGTTGCTGCAGTATTTGGTAAACCTGTAAAGGACTGCAGCACTCTTGGTCAGGAGGTTCATATCAGCGTCTGCCAAAACACTGGCCTTGGGCTGACTGATATTTGTGAGGGTCTATAGGGTGCTCCTTCTTACTGCTGCCTGTGGTCATCTCTTTGTCAATGTTGATAAATTGCTCCTCAATCCACTCCTCCTTGGCCTCTTTCATCTTCTTCCTCACCTCCCTGTTATCTTTCTGGTATTCTGTCCTAGAGTCCAGGCTGGTGTACTTCTCATGCCTCAGCTCTCTTCTTTTGTAACAAAGGTCCATGATCTTGGTCGTCACCCATGGTTTGCTCTTTCTTCTCTCCCAAGAATTTATTTGGCCGATGACAGAAGAACTTCATTGATGTTGTTGGTGATGTGTCAATGGCATTGTCTAGGGTGTTCAGGGTTGCAAACTTGCCATGTATCTGTTCTTGGAATGCCTCTGCTAACGCGGTATCTTTCAGTTTCTCCAAGTCAAATATGATGGAAGGGTTCTTGGTATGCGATTGTTCTTTAAATTCAGCTTAATGGTGGTGAGGACTAAGTCATGGTCAATGCTGATGTTTGCTTACATTTTTATTTAAACCAGTATGTAATTCTTTTGGCAGTCAATGTTCTTGCTGCATACAATTATGGTAACAACTAAGTCAAAACCTATGGATAAAGCAGTTACAGTAAAACAAGAGTGTTATCACACATCCTTGTTGACTGAAAGTACTTAGATAGTGGATTGATAGGAATAGCAGTTAATTAAGATTGCATCCGTTTTCTGAATAAGTGGCTCTTGACTGACTTAATAGAAATACATGTAGAGTGTAATTTAGCACAAATCTTTCCCCATCACTGCCATCCCATGATAAAGATACATCACTATGTATATTGGGCACCTATAATAGAAATTCAAACTGAGCTGGAAGGGTGTTGGTAGTTAAATTCTGTGTGAAGCAGAAATTTAAAAAAAAATGATGAGACAGCATACTTCTCACAAGAAACAGCTTTCAAAGGGACTGTCAACCACGAATGTCGAAAAAAGAAAAGTTCTTAAATACCGTATTTTTTTACAATTATTAGTTTATATTGATTAAAATATCACGACTGGTATACTACATTACTTGAAAAAAGTTCATATTTTAATTATATTCGGTAATAAATTTCGCGATGTGAAATCGAAAGTACATCGCGAAAATAGATAACATAACGATATACACACTATAAATAACGCAAGTAGATTGATCATTTTATATATAAAATATATACAATTCACTACGCACGCACAATTTGCATTCATGGGTTTACCACGGGACGATGATGATCAATCTACTTGCGTTATTTATAGTTAACTGGTAGTTTCCTGGTAGACATACCCAGTTAAATTTATTACCGAATATACTAAAAAAATGAAAACTTAACAACTTTTTTCAAGTAATGTAATATACCAGTCGTGATATTTTAATCAATATAAACTAATAATTGTAAAAAAANTTTGCGAGATTTTGCAGTAAGCGCGTTATGGTTTTCGGCACGTTTTCTGCTAAGCCACTGATTGTGGGTTTTGTTCACGCATAGGCATAGACATAAACATGCACGCGGTCAATACATTACATACTGCTGTGTGTTTGTTGCTGCATATCGATTTTATATAGCTTGGAAACGTATCCAAATCATCTTCCCACCAGAGGCGCATTCTACATACACTATCACTCATTTCAGTTTAATTGTACCTTTCTCTTTATTGGTATGCGCTGAGGACGTCCATTCTGACCACGTTTAATCAGTGGTACTTTCAGCTTTAGGAAACATGAATTTTGATCAAAGTCGTTGTACTGTGTTGCTAATATTCGTTGGCATTATAATTGAGTGCATAGCATTAATTATTTTTAAAATATACTGAATCAGTCTTCTACATTATAATAAAAATGCAAAGTGATAAGTCAAGGGAAGTCAGTTGTAGCATTCTTGGCGAATCAGGTATGATTGCTAATTATATTAATCCGAACGAATTACATGTATAGGTATTGCATACTCATGTATACGTGGTATTGCTTCATAGCTTGAATGGCGATGGTATTAGAGCGTTCAAATACGATGACTATAACTTTAAGCATGTGTTTGTTTAATGTGAATTGTGTTGTATGTATTAGTTTGTATTGTACAAGCATTTTACCACGTGCCTTAAATAAAAGATCAATTGCTGTTAACAATAACTTATCTCTTGATATCGTTTCTGGGCTTTCAGTATTGCTATCTGAAGATTAATACGTCGAAAGGAAAACATTATAAGCATTCCAAGCGTAGCATGTATAATTACTGAATATTACGTGCAGAATATAGAATATAAGGCTTCTTAACCATGTCTGTTGTTTTGCTACATGTATACGTGTCACATTTTCCACCGTCTAGATCTGGGTGCCCTGACAATTGTTGCCGGCGTAACTCCCATCAAGAGTCAACTCCGTCGTGGACAGCCCGCGAAATTTACGTGCTTTGTTCCAAAAATAAATGCATCGGAATCGGTATGTATCCGGGTCTGGCTCAATAAATTATTTCATTTACTTTTAATCTGAGTAACAAGAACTGTATACGCGGAATTTGGAGATAACACAAAGGACAGGATCTGAAAAAAATATTCTTAACAAAGATAGTACGTGAAAAATAAGTTCATTACCATTAAAATATTATCAAACTTGCCATTATCATAATTTTTAAACTAACGTGTTAGATACTGATTACATGGAAATCTTATTAAAGTTAGTATCTTAAACATGTATATGGCAGCATTTTAAAGAATAAGTGATCACACATAAAAATATTCAAATAGTTGCATTTGACCAAAATAAGCTGCACAATATCGAAATAAATACAATGTAACTTGCATACTACATTATATAATGGTTCATACAATAAATGTAAAAAGACATCTTAGATATTGAAATCAATATTTAAACTGTTTATTGTTATGTATATTTGTTTGTCACCATGCTCTTTTCTGTATTATTAGCGAATATAATGTGACTGCACATAATTATATCATGTGGGATTATGGACATTATGCTACACGTGTTGAGCATCAAATACAGATTAATATTTACTTGCTTAAGGTAGTTTTAGCTAGATGCCCTAACTGAAAGTATAATCTAGTTCTCATGAAGTGGGTTTTAAAAAGTCATTGCCTTTTCAGAATACCCATTGATTGCTACTTTTCAGATTCGTTGGAAGTCTGCCAAAGAAGGCTTTTTGACGAATGGAGTGATGGTTTACAAAAATACGGTAAGATAAACTAAGTACTCGATGGACCTAGTGTATACACTATTCAATGTTCACAATGTCAATGAAAAATGTAAAGCGCCTCTGAAAGCACATACGGTATGAACAGAGCGCTAAATAAATGTGGTATAACAAAATGTTCAATGATTATGTATGGCGACGAGTACTTTATTAGGCTGATTGTTTATCAAAACGAAACACATTTACGAATTCTTTCAAATTACCATACATATATTAATCATCATCGTCGTCGTCGCCGTCCTCCTCCTCCAGATCATCGTCGTAGTCGTCGTCCTCCTCCTCCCTTTCCCCTCACCCTCCTCCTCCTTCTTCTCATCACTACCATCAGCATCATTATCATCATCAGCAGCAGCAGTAGCAGCAGCAGTAGCAGCAGCAGCAGCATCATCATTATGATCGTCAGCAGCAGCATTAGCAGCAGCAGCAACATCATCATTATCATCATCATCATCATCATCACCAACATTCAGTTGTCGCATTACTTGTTTGCTGAGGAACGCATACTTATTACCAATTGCATTTATAATTTATTATATAAATTATTGATGAAAGTCCTCGATGTGCGTTTGAATAACACTGTCCTACAGCATATTGTATGCAGCGGTAATGGGTAAATGTGCCGCATAAAATTGTCCGACCCGTATATACATGGTTAATACGTGTTGACACATGTGTGTAATGCGACGTTATGTATGTTTTGCTGTTGTATTGTTTTAAGTACCAGTATCGATATATACTTTATAACGTTTAAATGTCGTATTCATATTGCATTATTGATGTAGAAGGTGCAATATAACTGTTCCAGCACAACCTCGAAGTTCAGAAGCCGACTCAGAACGACTGGAACCTGATCATTAAGAAGGTGGACGATACGTTTGCAGGAGACTATACGTGTGAGACGAACACTGGCAATGTTATTGCTGAGTGGACTTTGGAAATACTTGGTACGATAGTTTTGCTTAATAATGAGGTGATCCCTGCTTTGTTCATGTTTGAGTGTTTGTCTGTTTTGCTTTTGTGCTCTGTCGCACTTTTTGGAAATTAATTCATTGCCATAATCAACGGACCATGTGCTAAAACAAGGTTTCTGTCCTTATTGTTTGTTTATACATGTATTTACAAAATATTTTTGTTTTACTCATTGTAAAGCATATACTGCATTCAAACATGTATTTCATTTACACACCAATGTACAATCAACTGAAAAAAATAGGTTTTTTGAGTGCGCTTTTTTCGGATGTTTTTAACGCTTATAATAATGATAACGATATGTACATGTATTTTGTTTTATATAAACAATGATGTTATAAGATAGCAACAAATACAAGGTATGGTTACCTTATGTGAATAATATGAAAGTGGAATGGTCTTATGAACATTTAATGTGATTCCAGTTTTGTGAAAACGTCTGCAATGTATCATAATCAAGGGCTATTTCTGTATCCATTTCAATGTTTGTTTCTTACTTTTAAAGGGAGACTGTACGATTTTGTCAAATATTTATGAATTTATATAAAATGTGTAAACAACGTGTTATACATATATTTCAATATAAATTAAAATAAAAGTTAAGAAGAACATGTGTCGAAAAATGCGAAATAAGCCAGATATTTAATTTTGAAATCGAAAAAGGCTTCCAGCCGAATTCGCCAGCATATATATCATGCATGTACAATGTGAATCTAAATTTAGTTTAAGTGCAGATTCGTTCAAACGACACAAAGACACAATTTTGTTTCCTAGCAAATACGAGTAAAAGTGTCGGCATCGGCTTTAACCAGCGCTAACTTGTCTTTGCTGCATTTTATGAAATTCGTCTTCAATGTATAATTTTTCTTGCCTATTTTGTGTTATTGTAACATATTTTTTATCAATATATTACAATTAAACACATATGAAAATCGTACAGTCTCCCTGTAATACAATGGTTTTACCAATTAAGATAAGTTTAAGTTGATGCCATGATATAGGACAGTTTTTTAATTCCTGTAGTCTAGGTAATAGGTCTCTGAACATTGTCTTATTGTTATTGAGGAAAAATGCCTGATACAAGAAAGTCATTTGACAGATACGTTAACGCAAGCATTGAAATGCGAATGGGATGCTGATATTGGTCTCATTGGCCGTCATACAAACATACAAGAAATAAATAATACCTTGCTTCCAGTCGCAACAAAGCTTCGATATTTGTTTGGATTTTATCTATGAGCACTATCAACACACCCGCTTTGGAAGATCATGTTATATCAAAACTTTGATAATAATATTCATGATGTCATTGAACGCTTAATACACCAATATCTTCTGACATAACGCTAACCTTGGCAACGAACTTTGATTCATCTAGAAATAATACCCTTATTACATGACCTTATTTTGACATAGAAATTGACATACTTTTTTACTAATTTAATTTTGCCGATATATCAATAATTCGATACTAAGAATGGGCGTTCATTTACCTCAGCATCTTGTTTTGTCTTTTTGTTATTGCTGTTGTTGTTTGCGACGATATACGAGGACTTGGTGAACATATCGCTAAGCAATAGTTTTGGGTGTAGCTGAAATATATACTCCTGTGAGATAAAGTTTTGAAAGTAATGCTGCTATTGTTTTTCGTGAGTTTATAGATGGTCCTAAGATTATCCTTGAAAGTTCGTCTGGTGCTCTTGTCGAGTTCCCAGAAGGCAGCTCACAGGAACTGGAATGCAAGTTCTCGGGTGTTCCTACTCCTACAGTGCGCTGGTACCGGATGTTGACGGATTCCGTAGGTAGGGCGAGACTTGAGATGACATTTAAACTGAACTAAAATAAAACTTTATGACGTGCTTTGTGTGGCCGTATACATGTAAAATAACACACCATACGTTTGATATGTTAAACAATAGATATCTATCCTAACGCTAGTAAAACTTTATTCACACATTTTCTTTGATAGTATAATTTTTATTATGATACTCTGATTTGGTGCTTACGTACAATCTATTTCCCTAATAGCATTACTCCCGCTTTAAAACGGGACAAATAATATCAGTTTTTTTTCACGTGTGTGACAAATACAATTCTACATGATTCTCTGGCTGTGTACAATAAATACATTCATCAATTACAATATTATAGTAAATAAAATGCTCGTGCATGTAAATCTATATTTATTTCATGTTTATCTCAGCTGACACGGGGATATCAGGAGATATACTTCGTTTCCCAGACGTGACGCGCTACGCATTTGGAAGTTACATTTGCGTAGGCAAGAACGAAGTCAGCAGCTTCGAGTACACGATTAACATGAATGTGACATGTGAGTAACAGGTGAAATATTCTACATATGACAGCGTTCCATTACTGTGAACTGCAATAAAAAAAAAACTAAAAGAAGCATCGATGCACAAAATAATTAATAGGTTCACATCTTTATTCTTTAGCGCTACAACTTAAGCTCGTTTATGTAATTATTCTCAGACATGGATACTGTCTTTGTAAGTCGGCAAACATGTACTGTACATGCCCTTAGAAAAAGCATATTCTTTCATTGTATTCATATACTCATCAGCTCAATATGTTTTACAATGTGTTCAAGTCCCTGTTGAAGTGCATGTGATGAAGGAGGAAATTGATGCCCGCATGGGGGCAGTTGTCTCTCTTGTCTGTGTGGTGGAGGGAAGGCCGATACTAAACGCTTCCTGGAAAAAACCGAATAACGAAACGATAATCAGTAATTGGCAATTCGAGGTAATATTCATTACTATAAATAATAAACTTCATCGTGCGGTTTGAAATATGTTAAAAGTTGGCGGGTAATTGTTGTACCAACATCCTTCATAAGCCATAACGTAAGGGAGATGCCATAAATAATGTTGTTAGAACTTTAGGTCCTAACCTTAGTTTCAAACTAATATATTCAATAAATAATTTGTATATGCATTTATGTTATGTGAACATGTTTTTCGTAATGAAAATAAAATATGTTTAAAATACCGTCAAGAAGTCATGACGGAAAAACTCAAAAAAAAGTATTTCATTATGCTCTAGCTCGTTAAGGAAGGTGACGGCGATAACCCGGTGAAGTTTCTTACCGCCACGTCCAAACCCGGTGCTCTTGGTTTCCATGACTTTGGGGCCTACACCTGTGTAGGAGAGGGCAGCAATACAGCTAGGAAAGTAACTCAGCTGAACCTATTAAAGAGTAAGCGTGGCATGTATATAAGATGTATGAAACAGACAGACAGACAGACAGACAGACAGACAGACAGACAGACAGACAGACAGGCAGACAGACAGACAGACAGAATGGTTTATTTACGTCTCACTTTTGTACATAAAACACAGTAAGGCAGTACAAAATCATTATATATATATGTACAAAACCACTCTAAAAGAGTTACAAGAGACGATGGTTCATAAAATTCTAAAAATGTTCAACAATTATATACATCATAAGAATCTTTCACATCTGTTAGAAATATAAAAACAGATTCTTAATGAAGTTCGATTTAAAATGATATATTTTCTTAAAATAAATAAAAAATACAACTGTAAGAAATATAAAAAAAAAGATCCTGAAGGAAATTCGGTTTAAAATTATTAGTTTTCTTAAAATAAATAAAAAATATATATCATCAAACAATACAGTAAGAGTAAATGTTTACAGAATGTAGTTATATTGTATTTGGTACACTTAAATTCCAGAGCCAGTGACTACAACTTAGCTAGGAATTCTTTAACGATTTACGGTTGAACCCCAAGACGGAGGTCATCTACATTGCAGACATGAACGGAATGGAAATAAACACAGACAATTTAAAATCTAATATAATATTAATGCAAGTGATTATAAACAACTGCATCATCATCATAATGAGCTTTGTATGTTAATGCCGGTGCTTATATATAGTTCAAAACATTTCGTTGGTAACATTTATGTTACTGTTTGTTTATATACTGTTTGAATTACAAAGCAGGGATACTTATAACCATGTGTGAGTTTACTAATAAATCTAAATCAATTCAATAATGACGAATCGTATTATTGATCATAAACACATGTACACAACGTTCTGGAAAACATATTGTCAAAATAGATATCCCAGCCATCTTAAATAAAACGAGTTTATTTAAATTGTATTATATTTATAGAATCAATATGTTGTATGGTACTGTTAAAACGTTTTTCACTTGAAAATGATATTTTTCCAAATGTATGTGTGGTATACGTTATGAAAATAAACGAGATTATTTTAACTATGAGTACTGACTTTGTCCTATAGTATGGTGTTGTATCTGTTCATATGCAATATGCATTCGTTTTGATTTCGTTAACGCCATCTAGTAAATAACGGCAAATTATAAACCAGTTTATAACTTAAAAATTACTTCCCCTCATTGAGATAAAAGAACAACTTTTCCAAAAACAACAATGACAAACATTTAAATGCGTAATACTTCTTCCCGGCATGTTAATTTATTGTAGTAAGACTATTTTTGTGTCAATGTTATTCAACGAGAATGCCCATTCGGACCACGTTATGAGTTGAATTAAAAAAATTATCACTATGAAATACGATTTTGTTAATCTCATACGAATGCGTCTGGTCCACAATGTATTGGTTGTACTAGTTTGTATGGTAGTTATTAAAAAGAATGATCTATACAATGTTAAAATCCTTGCCCTGTTTCGAAATCCAACATAAAACGCTAGACCAGCGGATTTTCAGTATGTTGGTGGATGGGCGTCAGGACCAGCCATGAATTCTTTCTTGTCCTCCTGGACATCAGGACATAAACCAAATAAACTTGGTAACTGGAAATACTTGAATCTACCGGAATCTACCAGGAAAACCCGAAATACTGTAAAAAAAAATACAAATCCAAGATTAAAAGTGATATAAGGAATATATTCGGATAATATATATTTAAATGATCACACATAATGTAATTTATAAATTGTATTCATCATCAACTATCTACGTTTATCAATAAAACTTGTGACATATATTTACAACGTTTTTTAACTACATGACTCAATATCTTGATATAAAACATGTACGTGTGCTCTACATTAATAATGACTGTATTATTATTTGTTTGTAATTACAACGTGAAACACATCAACACATATATATTTTGCGATTATTAAAAGTCAAGCAGAACTATTGTTTTTGTTTTTTAAATAATCATTCGGCCTTTGGCAATCGACCAAATGCATATCGCAATTAATTCTATGCAATCATATTACATGACTTAAGACAGGTTTTCGCAAAGATCGTCATTGCAAATAGTATTTGTAAAATAAAAATAAAGCGTTTAATACAAAGCACTTGGCAAAGAGCATGTGGCTATAAGTGGAACATATCAAGTTTTGTTTTATTTTTTAAAGTTATTATTATGTTACTGGCAAGTGGAATACGTCAATCATCATTTCGTAAGTCATCTTTTTTTAATAACTTTGATTGCGGATCTATCTTTCAGAGTTTTAACAATTCCAACAAAACAAATTAAACCCATGTGTTTCTCCCGCTTGATAAATGTTGTAATGTAACCTTTTTGTTTAATTCGCGTTCTTATTATGTTCTAACAATGGCGTCCCACGTATTCTATGCATAGAAGTGTGGCATAACTGCGTTCGTCTAACCTCTATACTAAAAAGTGATGACTCCCGCCAAAGTATGCTCAATCTTCATTCATCAAGATATGGTCCTCATAAGAATGAAATAATTTCTAAACGAGCATAATTACATATATCGTATATTCTTATAACAGCTATACTTAAACTTGATAAATGGAACATTACATTAACCTAAACTACTCGAAACGTTGTATCTATATACATGTATGTGCACTAAAATGCTTACACTTGCGTTGTCATGTAAATTCGTATTCAAACATTAATTGATCTATATGATGTACATAATAAGTTTATGTAACTAATTATGTACTAAGAGACTATATGGCAACTTTGCAAGTGTTAAGTGGACGCGTTTCATGCACACGTTTGACCCAAAAATTAAAATAGTGTTCATATCATGCAAACCGCAAAATCACGTAGGCCAGTCAAGAAACGACACCTTTGGACACGACAGTTCCGACATCGAAATACAATTTTTTTTTAATTACACAATACAATATCTGATAGTTATATGACTTCGATACAATTTTGGCAAGTTCCTCTAAACTTGGCATAACGATTGCCAATATTTGCATGAACCCAATAGGTTTTCATATTATGAAAAGGGTTCCATGTTAAAGATCTTTGGGTTGATTTGCTTCACTTTGTTACATAGCTCTTGTTTCCCATCAAACATTATTTTTGGCGCGTTTTTCTGAGCTCGTTTAACTTTAAGTATCCTATTTTTAATTTCCAATTTCCAAGGTTTATAAATCTAGGATTTTCTTTTTTTTATAATATGAACAAGCAGATATTGTTGAGAATCTACATCGAGCCATCAGGTTTCGACTGTACCTTAAAGTTTGTGTAACAATGTATATATACTTTTCGAGAATTATCATTTATATTTAGGGAGTTAAAGTTTGAGATCCGAGAAGCAATCCTCCATGTGGGGTCCTTTTGTATTTAGGGCAAAATGAATTCCAACACTGATGGTCTTTTTTAAACAGGTCTTGTTTCTAATGAAATGGTATAGTCAACTTACCGGCTTTCGAAACCTCACCTGCTATCGAACCTTTTTCTATTTTCTGTTTACCGCGCATGCGTGAGCGTTTACGCGTCATCAATCTGTGTGTACCGATGCTTTTGTTTACAAACCAGACGATCGTAGCTATCGATCGTCAAAATGCGACATAAACAGGTAAATGTTCACACATTTTGAAAGAAAATAACTATTTGTATTAAAAAAATGTTAAATAATGTTTAAATATAGGTAAACCAGTCAGATACACAATGATTTTACACTTACAACTTTTTGACAGCTGACCCACATTAAGTGTCACGTGACCATGGTGAATGACATGTCGATAGGTTACACACCAGTGTCGTTAGTGTGCAGTTCAACATAGCTGATCCACTTTGCAAAAATTGACATTAGAGAAACATTTCTTTTTTCTCTCTCCTCTTTTCTGGTAGCAATTTAATAATGTTTCAGGTGTTTCCACAAAAAAGAGTATCAAAGCACAAAGGATACTCACCATCAGCTATGATGAATGCATACAAGATGGTAACAGAAACTGGTGCACCAGTAAAAACTGCTGCTAGACAGTACGGTGTACCACACAACACCCTAAGAGATAGAGTGAAAGGCAGGGTAGATCCGCAGACTGTCATGACAGGACAAGGTCAATTATTCTCCACTGAAGAGGAAGCAAAACTTGTCAGCCATGTTAAATATATGGCAAACCTTGGGTATGGTTTCACAATAAGTGAGGTAGTAGCCAAGGCAACTGACTATGCATTGTTCTTGAAGAAGCGAACACATGACAACCCATTGTCAGGCAAGTGGTTTCATGGTTTTAGACGACATTGGCCTGAAATAAAGGTAGTAAAACCTAGAGCCCTTAGTCAGTGTAGAGCAAAATCCACAAGTGAGCAGGCAGTAAACTCATACTTTAACAATCTAGGAACTGTCATCGAGAACAATGATCTACAAAATAAGCCAGAATGTATATACAATATTGATGAAAAGGGTGTACAAACTTAACACTCTCCCCCATATGTTGTAAGTGGCAAGGCATGTGTCCCAGCCATAACCTCATCAAGGTCAGGAATCACTACAATCATTGGTGGTGGCAATGCGTTAGGTACACAAATTCCACCATTTTTTATATTCAAGGGGAAGCGCATGAATGAAGACTTGCTTCAAGGTGTAACACCTGGTTCTGCTGGCACTATGTCTAAAAGTGGTTGGTCGAATTCTACCATATTCCTTGAGTACTTGGAACGCTATTTTGTACGCTACATTCAAAGGCAAAATGCAAGTCAGCCAATCCTATTGATATTTGATGGACACAAGTCACATATCAATGTTCCTGAACTAGAATGGGCCCAAAAGAACAATGTGCTTTTGTTTGTGCTACCTGCCCATACAAGCCATTGCCTACAACCCTTGGATATTGGATGCTTTGGTCCCCTACAAAAGATTTATAATAACATGTGTCAAAGATTTGTGAGGGTAAATCCGTCTTCCAAAATCACTAGATTCAATGTAGCTGCACTGGCTTCAAACGCATATGTAAAAGCACTTTCTAACAGCAATCTAAAGGTGTCTTTTCAGAAAGCCGGCATATATCCTCTCGACAGAACAGCCGTCCCTGTTGACAACTTCACACCCTCCGAGCCATATGTCGGTTCAGATCCTATACCTGTCTCAGCTGCTGATCAGTCTGACGTTGACTCATATATCAAGGCTGCAGAGTCTGTTATTGATAAAAAGAAAGAATATAGTAAAACAGCAATCAATAAAACACTAAGTAGTGTTGTTTCCGGGCAAGAAATTACCCGATAAGACATATGTCAGGAAATTTTCAGCAAAGCACAGTCCCAGCCTTTATGTGAACCACCAGCACCCAAGAAGCGCAAAAACAACACCAACCTGAAAATCTGTAAAAGGTCTGTCAGCTCACAAAAAATAAAACAATCCTGTTGTGACCCGATTCCAGAACCTGTTCCTGGTCCATCACATATTAACCCCCAGTCAGATTCATACTCAGTTGACTCTGACTCTGATATTGCTGGCGAGGATAAGTGCTGCATTTGCAAGCAGTTTCAAACTGAAAAACTGAAAAATTGTGTGTCCCTTGTGATCACTAAATGGGCACAGTGTGACTTCAATGGCTGCAAACATTGGACACATCTCAAATATTGCTGCAAGGAGCGAGTCATTCGGCGTAATGACATATTCATCTGCCCTTGTCATGGCCAATCCAGCACTGAAGAATAAAAGCATCAGTATAAACATGATCTGTTTAAATAGTTGAGTGTTTAAAGTTATTAACTGTTTCAAGTTTTATTTTTTTGGACCAAAAGTTTTGAACTATACTGTAATTGTGTACATGGTTCGGAAGCTGGTGCTCTTAGAAGGCGGCCATATTGGATTTTTTGTGACCGGGTGGTGGAAACTACCTAGTATATTTCAAAGTTATAATTAGGGATATACATACTTAAATCCATTCAGGTATGTATTAAATATTATATTTTTTGGAGGCATTGTTTATTTCTTTGTAATTATAATAAAAACTATAATTTGATTGCATCTTATATTTAGGGGTTCGAAAGCCGGTTCGTCCACGCTAAGTAAACATCATTTAATCAATGAAACTTTATTTGCAATAGTTTTACCCACCACCCATCCAATGTTTTCCCCCAAAACAATCAGTTAACCGATTCATGAAAAGGGCCTAAATACCAAAAGTATTTGTCCATCAGTACGTAGCATTACCCGCCATCCTTACCTGGGCCCGGTTGCTAAACACTTAAACGACCAGTTACGCTAACAGACGTTAACTTTTGAATCAAGTTATTTATGTGACTTCATTGTTAACCCTTTAATATTTGTGTTACTTGTAATCAAATTTGTTTGCTCGAATAATTAGAAAATGTTTGATAATAAATACGCTTTTAAAATTAATTTTATTTGGGTTTGAAGTTAACAGACTGTTACCTTAACTGGCCGTTAAAGGTTTGAGCAACCGGGCCCATATGTTTAAATGAATTTAGGGGTTAATATTGTAAATTGTGTATATTGTTTAAAAAAAAAACATTTTATTTCAAACAAATCCCGATCGGAATTAAAATATGTTTAGGAATTGTTGGTTATTTATTTGACCGGAAGGCGTGTTCGAAGTTTGAATAAAATACCTGTCGTATTTATAAAGGTATTATTTATTATTTATTTATTTTTTTCGTTCAATAAACTTTCTTTTCCTCGTCAATAGATGTGAAAAGGTCGAGGGCATCCCTCTCCACACCGTACATAGTTTGTAAGCAATATATGCATATAATAACAATAATAACAAATTTAATATTTTTTACAATCAATAGCTTTTAGATTACAATACTCTTATAATGAAATTATTGACAATAAAATAGTACTTTAGTCACGTATCACAACAACTGTAAAAGTGATTACAATAGATCCAATTATTTACTTTTACGAAAATCGTTATTTCGTTTAGTACATGGCAGTGCAAGGACAGGTACGATTTTGCTGCTCTAAGAGTTAGTCTAGTTTTGCTCATTTTACAATTATAAATAAACATCTTGATCAAAACAAATATTAAACTTAAAAGCTCATTTGTATTTGCATGTCCAAGTATAAAGGAAGGCATATTTAGTAAATTCAAAAATAATTACATCCTGAAAACAACTCTGTTAATAAAATATTAGTCGCACTTCACTTAAATGTTCTCAAAGTATAAGAAGGGACATAATTCCACTAAATATCAGGTAACCGCTTAGCACATTATACAAAATACGAAAAAAGGAGTACGATGGAGAAGAATTTAAATTCATGTTGTTAATTGAGAACAAATATTTGAATTTTCATTTTATTGACGGATAAATTGAAAAGGAGTGCATGACCTATAAATATATATTGATTCTAGTGTTTGAGTATGTACGATAAAAAAAAATGGATGTAAAGTTTAATTGATATATCCATAAACCATATTGATGTGTCCCAGCATCAGATCGCAGAGAGATATGTGTCGTGTTCTGAGAAACCTGGCCATAATGCATATGCGTAAAGTGTCCTCACAGATTAGCCTGTGCAGTCCGCACAGGCTAATCCGGGACGACACTTTCCGCCTAAACTTGATTTTCGCTAAGAAGAGACATCATTTAAACGAAAAATTCCATAAAAGCGGAAATTGTCGTCCCTGATTAGCCTGTGCGGACTGCACAGGCTAATCTTGGATGACAATTTACGCACAAGCATTATGCCCAGTTTTCTCAGAATACGACACATATGTGCAAATTCTTAATGCTGATAGCGTGCAAAACAAGATACAAAACCACAGTAAAGACTGGGGAATAACTCGTACGCACGCCAAACGAATGTATTTACAGAATTCTCTCCTCAAACGTGCACCTGCACGCGATTGAACATTTTATTTTTTGTATAATTGAGTCGTGTTCTGAGAAAATTAAGCATAATGCATGTGCGTAAATTGTCGTCCCAGATTAGCCTGTGCAGTCCGCACAGGTTAATCAGGGACGACACTTTCCGCTTTAATTGGATCTTTGCTAAAAAATAAGAAAACTGTCGTGAAAGCGAAAAGTGTCGTCCCTGATAAGCCTGTGCGGACTGCACAGGCTAATCTGGGACGACAATTTACGCACATGCATTATGCCCAGTTTTCTCAGAACGCGACACAATTATTTTTTTTTATAATGAGTAGCAATGTACCCATGGGGATAATGCGTGAAGTTGGTCGATAAAACTATCAAAGTATGTTATCTGAAGCATTAACCTGATACTGGTTTTGCATAAATTACATGTATGATTTGTTTCTTTTATTCATATTCGGTTTTTGTGCGTGTGTATGTTTTACGGGTTCAGCTATGGCATACTTGTTTAACCCAGAAAGTAGCTAATATATTCACTATATTGTTATTTAAATCACGCTGTTATTACAGCTAGCGATATGCAATCGATATAAAAGCGCTTTCCTGTCGCCTTCCCCATAGCGACAGATACGCCGTAACACTTGGCATAATGCTTGTGCGTAAATGGTCATCCCAGATTAGCCTGTGCAGTCCGCACAGGCTAATCAGGGACGACAATTTCCGCTCTTATGGAATTTTTCGTTAAAATGATGCCTCTGCTTAGCGAAAATCCAGTCGGAAAGTGTCGTCCCGGATTAGCCTGTGCGGACTGCATAGGCTAATCTGGGAAGACACTTTACGCACATGCACTTTGTCCAGTTTTCAAAGAACGCGACACATATAATGAACTAAATAATTATATAAAAGACCACTATTTTGTTGATGAAACACTATTGCTCGCTTTGTAATTGGATGCTTATAATCAGACATTGTGTCAGTGTGTGCTTGCCGCGTTATCTAGTGTGTGCCACCAGTCCACGTTCGTGTCACAGATAAGAACCCGACAGTTTAATTACCTGAACCAAGTTGACCAATATTTAACTGACTGATTCAGTACACAAATATTATCTCTTAACTATTCAGACCAATCGTATTGACGTTAAGTTAAGGTCGCACCGTCCGTTACTGTAGTTCGAGACTGCATTTTCTGGCCATACTGGTTGTGCCCATGAACCAATTTATAATTTATTTAACGACTTATCGAATGTTGCAAAGTTGTGCTCATTAATTTGGGTTATTTTCTGAGTTGATGAGCTACTTTTAATTTAACCCATTTATGCCTAGCGGCTAGAAAAAAGGCCTTGGCAAACAGCGTAGACCCAGATGAGACGCCGCATTAGGCGGCGTCTCATCAGGGTCTGCGCCGTTTGCTTTAAGGAATTTCTGTAAAAAATATTCTAAATATAGAAATAAATATACTAGACATCCCTAAATTAGGAAATAAATTGATCCAATTTAGACTGATGGGAGAGTCCAGTAGGCATACATGGGTTAAGTTCGGAATAGTGCTCTATGGGAACAGGGTACAATTCCACCTTTCTGATATGGAGACCATCAACAAAACTAACGTCTCATGTGTGGATACCTAACCCGCTAGAAACCTTTCTAAGGAGCGTGTAGTGCATCAACAACTATCTGTGCGAACGCTAAATTGTAAACTGACTTGCACGTTACATCGCTAATTATACGCGCTTCGTAACATTTATTTAAAGTGACATTAGACGCATCCAACAGTGTTGAATTGAGCTGAAAAGAATTAACAGGTCAAACGAGTTAGTTAAAACGTGGTAACTGACCAATTATCTGCAACTCATCTTGCTAACAGTTGGTTATAAAAAATATATATAATATTCGATATTTTACATGACTGTCCCAGTCCTCTTAGCCGAGCGGAACTGCCGCGTATTTTCGAAAGCGATACGATTTGAGTCTTTCTCATCGAGTCACTTTACTGACACCTCATTTATAACATATTTCTTCAAAGAAGTATGTCCGAAGATGTGGTTGACAGAGACACGAAGGTAAATGTATTCATTATTTCAGAATTGCCATATGTTTTCGCGGTGAGTCCCAGATTTTAAAATTACCAAAGTTACGTCAAGTTTAGCACTATTTTTCTCTTTCCGGGATATTGTTTTAGTATGTTTATGCTGCATTAACAAATAAAAGTGTATACTAAGTGAAAACACAAAAAAAAATACGGTTGTGATAGACACCTTTAAACATAGCATAATTATACTGTGAGATGCGTCTAATGTCACTTTAAATTTCATTGTTCACCGGTTGACAAATGGACAATTTGTTTTTAAATGGTAATATGCTGATATTCTATTCTTGTTGTGGTTTTCGAGCTCTTTAATTAATTCCTTCAGATATGCCAAGTTAAAATATTGTATGACTAATTTTAAACTAGAATATCAGTGACACTGATGAGAGCTCAACGATAATTGTTTGTAACGTACTTTTTGATTTAATCTGGCCTTCTAAAAATTCAAGATAAGAATGCTGCTAAATGTTGTGACGTAGTCACAAAGCTTTATCTTTAGTAAATACATGTACCTAGATTTTACCATTTTACAATTCAGTACATTCATACATTAGTTGTTGCTGTTTTAACCTATTTATTTTTAGCTCGATTGCATCGAAAGCCTGAGTCCGTTTCCTGGTTAGAACCAGTACTTGCTGTTATTTGTGAAGATCTAAAGAACGCTGTCACAATGGGGATCGAATATTTCCTCCCCGGTCGCTAGGCGGACACCACTACACTACGGCGACCATTCATACATTTACCCATTGATGCCTAGCGTCTATAAAAAAAGGCCATGGCAAACAGCTTAGACCCAGATGAGACGCCGCATGATGCGGCGTCTCATCAGGGTCTGTGCTGTTTGCTTAAAGGAATTTCTGTAAGATTTATTCTAAATAAAGAAATACATATACTAGACATCCCTAATTTTGGAAATAAATTGATCCAATTTAGAAGGATGGGAGAGTCCACTAGGCATAAATGGGTTAAGAGTTCATAGAGATGTACTTGCTGACAGGTGTTCGTGCCTAACTTGCCAGGCTTCATTATACATCTACTGAATAAAAGCAAGCAGATTTTGTAAATTTAGTTCTGTTCAGATTTAAGATTTGGGTAATTTATTGGAATTATTTACGGGAACGACTTGACGACTGGACTCGTGTCTTCAAAATTGGACTTGTTCTGCATTTTAAAAGACGAACATTGAATAAAGTATTATCAAAGTTGAAATGAAAATTTAAGTCAACTTAAATTGCAAATGACTTTGCTTTTAATTACGCAATAACGTATTGATCATGCATATAAATTATGACTAACAATTTATATTTTTATAAGTAATGTAACGTGACTTATCAAATGTTAAGGAAGGTGCATATGCAATTAAAACATGTATTGTGTATATAAAATGGTTTCCATAGTTTGGGTGCATACTTGCTATATTCATTTTTCGTAACGACTTTCCTGATATACAAGTTTTACGATTATACATTAATTCGTATTCGTATCGAATAAAAGTTTTTTACGCAGTTGATAAACAGTTAAAAGTGTTCGTAACTAACCGTGCCATAAACTGTATAAATACACCAATGCTGTTTTTTTAAACCTTTAATAATGAGCTTTGCCTCAATGCTATGTTACTACTAGCAGCATCGCAACCGAACTATAAAAAAATCAAATCAGTTTAATTTACCCTCCCATTACCGGAATTGAGTATTTTAAGTGCGAAGACAAATTTCAACAAAGACAATATTGATAACGCACCATGTAGTATAAAAGCTGTCCTTTCCATGACACGCATGCTGAACATTACCTTATCCGGTATCTAATTTACATTAATTGTTATTATGGTCTATGTGAGAGTTTCGGCTAGGCTCTTAACTCCCAATTCAATACAAAAGCATCAAACGTGCAAAGTCCCCTTTACCATTTCAGAAATAATGACGCCTATTAGTATGCCTGTGATATGTGTCGTGTTCTAAGAAAACTGGGCAAAATGCTTGTGCGTAAATTGTCATCCCAGATAAGCCTGTGCACAGGCTAATCAGGAACGACAATTTCCGCTGTTATGGAATGTTTCGTTTAAATGATGTCTCTTCTTAGCGAAAATCCAGTTTAGGCGGAAAGTGTCGTCCCGGATTAGCCTGTGCGGACTACACATGCTAATCTGGGACGACACTTTACGCACATGCATTTTGTCCAGTTTTCTCAGAACACGACACATACATGTATGTGACACGCTATTCGGCTGGTATGAACCGTTCGGTAAAGTAACAGGTCCTAAAACACACAAAACCGGTTCATGAACCCATTTATGTCTAGCGTCTAAAAAAAAAGGCCTTGGCAAACAGCGTAGACCCATCATCAGGGTCTGCGTTGTTTGCTTAAAAGAATTTCTGTAAGAAATATTCTAAATATAGAAATAAATAAACTAGACATCCCTAATTTTTGGAAATAAATTGATCCAATTTAGAAAAATGGGAGAGTCCACTAGGCCTAAATGGGTTAATTTCGTCGATCTATGGCGTATTGCAAAAGCATAAACAAACAGAACTGAACAAAACATTCTGCTTACAATATAAACAGCATGGGGTAAATTGATTTTGAGTTATGTATGAATTCCAGAAATATACAGTTTCGTTTATTGTTTTTATCTTTTTCCTCAACAATTTCAGGTCCGCACGATGGGATTCTTAGGAACCTTTTTTTCGGTAGCTATTGAACATATGAAAAAGCCTTTTACAAATCAAATGGCTTGTGTGTTGTTGTTTTGTTGTTTTTTTTTCAGTATTTAAGGCCATTTGAAATTTGGATGACTTGTCTCTAAATGCAATCATCAAAATTATAATCCGGGCTGTCTGGATTAAAAGGCGAATTCCGTAACTACGTTAAGCGTTACAGTCGCTTTAAAATTACGTAATTTCAGCAGATTATCCCATTTAATTTAACAAACTAGTCTTTATTGTACTGTACGGAGTCTACCTGCGGTCCAATAAATACATTTATTTATGTGTCTATATTATTATAATAAAAAAATCGCCACATCGATGCACAGGTGCCTTTAAAACCCATATTTAGTTATCTTATGTTATTTTACAACATACAAAAAGAAACAAATGTACCGGTACATGACGAAGTCAACGATACATAATTTGTGTGTTCAATAAAAAATATATAAGTTACAAAAAAACAACAATGTTATACATAAACTCAGAACAAACACAATGTAACACTAAGATGATAATAATACAATTAGAGTTGTTTTAAGGATTTTTAAATAACGCGATAGAATGAATTTCTAAGCAAAGCATAATTAGAGATATTGCACTATATGTTAAATATACTACTTTGCATAATAATTGCATCGTAGTGTGTGTCCTTGATTTCGAACAAGCGGAAATTCATCTTTACACTACGCAATTCAAACATAAACACGAGCCTTTATGCATTTATTACGTGCATAAAGTTAACCTGTAGTTGTTTAAAAGTTCAAACATTTCATAAAATCAAGAAAGGCTAGAAACATTACTTAAATGTTCAATCGCTTGTGATAATCAATCGGTTTATCAAAAGCAGACTCTCTACTGCCGATCGATATCGGTGACGTAACGCATGACGTCATCAGTGAATGTTCTGGAGTTGGCAATCGAAGGTCAGATGTTAACACATGCGCCCGTTCGGCCACAGGAAGTAATGGGTAGCGCATTAACATCTCCCGTGAAGTCTGAAGGAAACTGATTCGCTGCTGACGACGCCATTTCGCTCTTCTGTTCGAAAACCAGACCTGTAAAAATAAGACAATTCTTCAGTTTTATCCCGAAAAATATACACATATAAATATTATATATTTATAAAAAATATGATCTTTTTTTAAAACGAAATAACACAACATCTATTGTTAAATTATCAAGCAATCAATACATAGCCATAATCATGAGCTCAGAAAATTAAAATGTAGCTGCCATTTAAATTGTGTAAATATGTTCCTAGCTAAATGTGTCGTGTTCTGAGAAAACTGGGCATAATGCTTGTGCGTAAATTGTCATCCCAGATTAGCCTGTGCAGTCCGCACAGGCTAATCAGGGACGACAATTTTCGCTTTTATGGAAGTTTTCGTTTAAATGATGTCTCTTCTTATCGGAAATCCAGTTTAGGCGGAAAGTGTCGTCCCTGATCAGCCTTAAGGACTACACAGGCTAATCTGGGACGACACTTTACGCACCTGCATTATGCCCAGTTTTCGCAGAACGCGACTCAAATGTGTAGAGCACTTTACTTAAAATCACGGGAATCATAACGGCTACATAACTTGCATGGGCATTGGAAATAAATACAGTTTACGAACAGTCTCCACCTACCTCCCATTCAAAATTACGATTATTTACTTAAAGTTTTGATTTTATAATGTGTTTCTCGCTTTTATAAACGCTAGGTTAATTATGAATTGTTGAAAACATGACGGGTGAATTTTCGAGGAAAATAGNGCTTTTATTGAATTTTTCGTTTAAATGATGTATCTTCTTATCGGAAATCCAGTTTAGGCGGAAAGTGTCGTCCCTGATCAGCCTGTGCGGACTGCACAGGCTAATCTGGGACGACACTTTACGCACATGCATTATGCCCAGTTTTCGCAGAACGCGACTCAAATGTGTAGAGTTCTTTACTTAAAATCACAGGATTACGGGGTCAATCCTAATAACGGCTACATAACTTGCATGGGCATTGAAAATAAATACAGTTTACGAACAGTCTCCACCTACCTCCCATTCAAAATTATGATTATTTACTTAAAGTTTTGCTTTTATAATGTATTTCTCGCTTTTATAAACGCTAGGTTAATTATGAATTGTTGAAAACATGACGGGTGAATTTTCGAGGAAAATAGGAATAGGTTATAAAATCGTTATGAATGGACTGACAGGTACAAAAAGTACCTCTATGCGCATGCGCAATATTAAAGGGACTGTAACCCACGAATGACGAAAAAGAAAAGTTCTAAAATACCGTATTTTTTTACAATTATTAGTTTATATTGAATAAAATATCACGACTGGTATATAAAATAACTATTTTTACTTTATTTTTGTATTTATTTATTTTTACTGGGTATGCATACCCAGTAAAATAAATAAATACAAAAAAAACATCATTCATCGTCACGTGGTAAACCCAGGAATGCAAATTGTGCATGCGTAGTGAATTGTATATATTTTATATATAAAATNATTGGAGTGCGCGTAAGTGTGCGTGTAAGTTCGAATCCAAATGGGGCGTGATGGAAACACATATACATTGAATTGTCATTTCTATATAATTATATGCGTGAAAAGAGCAAATAGGCATTGGTTTAACAAGTGTCTTTATTTAAGGAAAATGTCGTCTATATGACCGTTTTATAGTCTGAAAGACGAAGCGTTGTTCTATTTGCTTCTAAAAAATACGACCATAAAACACAAACAATGTCTTAAATAGGCTTACAGCTATCATCTATGAATAATTATTTTACCTGAACTCTTGCTTCCGACAAGCCAGTCTTTGAAGCGAGGTTCTCCCTATTGTTGACGCCAGGGTAATGGCTTTTAACAAATTCCCGTTCTAGAATGTCCAGCTGGTCTTGAGAGAATGTGGTACGATTGCGACGTAGTTTAGGGACATCCAAACCGTCACATTCATACACGGTATCCTCGTCGTGAACTGCATGGAAATAATTGATGTCACGAGTTTTACTAAATTAAGATATTAAATAATATTAACAATTTAATAAAACACTTAAACTACTCAATGTAACATTTTTGGAATCGAACAAGCAATTGTTTTCGTGTTTATTGATAAAACAAAAGTTTATGAGGTTCTGTACTTTTGTAGAAGTTTCAAAAATATATAACGCTCGTGTTTCTATAAAACAGAGCATTTTCACATTTGTGCGTCCCAAATATTATGAAGTAAAGCATACGTTTATGACCAAATAGGTATTTTTTTCCAAAGGATTTACCAGAACCGCGTTCAGCTAGCGTTGCATGGGGAAGGTTGGTGAACGCATTTAAGTAAAGGCCGATAGCTATTTGCACAAGAAGTCACTGAATAATAAATCTTTCTTGTTGAAAACCATCGACTGAAAACATACTTTTATTGTTTAACATGAATAATAAATTTCATCGCTTTCATAAATTAGTATCATAGTCATGTTGTGAAGCCAGAATTTAAACAGCGTTTCCAGCCTGGTATATACCTTTTATTTCCTCCATTTCTTCGTTCTTCTGATCACAAATCGCGTCCGCAAAACCGGAAAATTCTGGCTGAGACATCGCGCATGCGTGATCAAGTGACGTCTTCACGTTCCAATATGGCACAAACATAGGCAAGATAGATCGCGAAGCGATGCTGGTGTATTCTAGAGCTGCCCGCTCTGTCGCCCTGTTTCGCAATATCCGGTTTATGGAGCTCACGCTTGGGACATTGTGCGCCGTGCAAATCCCTGAATAATAAAATGGCAATAACAGTGTTTAAATAGAACTACTTTTCGAACATCATTATTTCATAATTGATAGTGCATAAAATAAATATTCCTAAATATATTAAAATCAGCCAAAACTGATTTCATATGTTCAGAAAAAAAACATGCTAATTTAATACCTTTTCTGTTTTATGTTTTATTGCGATGAAATTTGAAATGTAGGGCATTTTTAATATTAAACCCATTCATAATAATCGCAGTATAATCATTATCATTACGCATATAACGTTTCTGCGTGATAAAATCTAAAAGACGAATTAATACCACTGTGTTATCAATATAATTTTAAGAAAATATACCTCAATGTCATAGTTTGCTATCAAATAACCCACGGCCGGAGGTATAGATGCTTATGTGGTTAAATCACCAGTGCGAAGCACGTGTGATTCAATACTACACGTCTAAAATCCTGGCCGTTGGTTATTATTACAAAATAGCCCACTGTTGATTTCATTCTTTGTTTATATGCAAATGTGCCCATGACGTGTTAGATTTTTTTTAATAAGTTTGCGCGTGCCGAGGAAAGTTATACACATTACGTCAGCTTACCATCAGATAGTAGTTTGTCCCTGATTTCCCATGCAAATATGGCGGGATTATCAGCCTTGAACGTCTCTATCCTCTTGACGACACTCGGTGTAGCGACTTTCGGTTTACTGCCACCAGTAACGCTACGACGTACGTACATTCGGTGGTCTCTGTTTAGTGTACCTAAATAAGTACCATATTCATGTAAATAATTCAAGTTTACCCATTTATGCCTGTTTACCCATTTATGCCTAGCGTCTAGAAAAAAGGCCTTGGCAAACAGCGTAGACCCAGATGAGACGCCGCATAATGCGGCGTCTCATCGGGGTCTGCGCTGTTTGCTAAAAGGAATTTCTGTAAGAAATATTCTAAATATAGAAATAAATATACTAGACATCCCTTATTTTGGAAATAAATTGATCCAATTTAAAAGGATGGGAGAGTCCACTAGGCATAAATGGGTTAAACGCTTTGATCAAGCTATCTACGATACAAATAAAACGGAAGTCAGGAATGTGTATATCTAGAAAGGATTGTATATATGAGACGCGCTCTAAGAAAAAGGTGTTTAATTCATGTGCGTAAAGTGTCATCCCATTTTAGCCTGTACAGTCCTCACAGGCTTATCAGGGCCGACAGTTTATGTTTTTATTGTTTGTTTTTTTCGTTTAAAGAAATACTCTTCTTGACGAAAATCTAGTTTAGTCTGAAAGTGCCCTCCATTTCTAGCCTGTGCGGACTTTACATGCTAATCTGTGACGATACTTTACGCACATGCACTAAACCCCCTTTTCACATAGCGATTGCTGGTTCATCAGTTAAAAACGGAATACACAAAGACAACACCGCACTACCATGCGAATCCTTTATAGTTTCATGAAAGGTTAACACTTTCCACATACATTTTTTTTCCATAAAAATTGACTGCATGCTGAGCATCTAAAGACGTATGCCACCAAAGAGATTACGAAACATACACACACTTACCAAGCAATCTGTCGACAAGAGCCCCTGAGCCTAGATACGGGATACGGACAAACGGTGATAATGACGTCATATTTGTTGGTGACGTCACGTCAAATCGTGGAAGATCACACAAAAACGGCTGAAGAGGAGGCATCCAAGGTTCTCGTAAAATGTTCATTTTTTATTCTGTAAAATTTAAAAACGGCCATAATCAAATCTATATTGTTGTCTGAATTATTCACCTTTAAAAGTTATACAGGTCTGTTCAAATAAGATGTAATGTTTGTAATTATTTATATTGAGTGTAATTGTATAAAGTTCATGATTTTGGAAAATATATACCATTACTAATAACTTAATACACACATGAATACATGAATGAACAAATAAACAAATACATTAATAATAAATTTGTTAAATAAATTTGTTAAATAAATGTGTTAAATAAATTTGTTAAATAAATTTGTTAAATAAATTTGTTAAATAAATTTGTCAAATAATTTTTTTAATAAATTTGTTAAATAAATTTGTTAAATAAATGTGTTACATAAATTTGTTACATAAATTTGTTAATTATATTTGTTAAATAAATTTTTTAAATTAGTTTGTTAAATAAATAAATATATACATACCTTTTCCGAAACTTAATCTTTAAAGAATTAGAAGGTGTGTATTCATTTTATACCTTGTCGCTGCCATAGAATCATCGCAGACCAATGATGCTATCTGTTGCGGCTCTTTTCATGTCTCTTTTGAAGTGGCCGCCCATTCTGCTATCGCCACCCAATAGAATCCCGTTATCCATTTTCCTCAGTAAGGCGCCCGGGGAGAATCGGGGATGTGTATTCACTTAATTGGGTTATTACGGGAGTTAATTACAATCCGATAAGACAAGATTCAATAT
Source organism: Dreissena rostriformis (assembly GCA_007657795.1). Taxonomy (NCBI): domain Eukaryota; kingdom Metazoa; phylum Mollusca; class Bivalvia; order Myida; family Dreissenidae; genus Dreissena; species Dreissena rostriformis. The sequence goes on along the minus strand of VMBQ01002491.1, from coordinate 74,007 downwards.
TAATAATTAATAATTATTCTATAATTGTGTTGGTTGTTCAATTACCGCGTTGCGAAAACAATTGAGTCGCGCTCTGTGAAAAGCGTGATTAATGCATGATCGTAAACTGTCGTACCATATTATCCTGTGCAGTCCACACAGGCTAATCAGAGACGACACTTTCCGCTTTTATGATATTTTTCGTTTAAAGATAGTCTCTTCTTATAAAAAAAACCCAGTTTATGCGGAAAGTGGACTGCAAAGGCTGATCTGAGACGACACTTTACGCACATGCATTAAACCCCCTTTTCACAGAGCGATGCCCAATTGCAAGCATGGGCGGTAAATAAGAAAACGTTGCGGTTACATTTCGTGTCTCCCCGCCATTTAGTCTGTAAATAGTGTGGTTAACATTTAGTTCGCTGTTGTACATTAGGTTTGCATTTTGACCTTTAGCATTATTGCTAATTTATTCATTCCAAGACAAACTTAACAACAGGGAAACAAACCATACAAAAACAGACGAAATAGAGTCGATCTCAGACTGGTCGGATTAAAAGCTGAATTAATAACAGAACTGACATTTTATTTAGACTTATACATAAGTACATCGTCTTAATACATTAAATATAGATGTCAGTATGTCACGTTTTCAATGCATTTAAGTTCAATGCAAATAAAATATATGCATATAGCAAAGATCTATAAATATGTATATTTATAGATCTTTTACCTATAGTAAACTTTCAAAACGTAAAGTATTTAAATGACAGAAAGATTTTCTAAGTGATACTGGTTACTACTATATGGTATTATTGATCAATGAATTGCGAATAACAATATACTGACACAACTTGATGAATTCAGTAGTTGGTGAGACAGAAATTTCGTAAAGTATTTCGTAAAATAAAGTGAAATAAAGTTACCCATTAAAAAATCAATGTTCCATATAGCAAAAGCCAAACTTTCAAAGCCAGATGTGGTCTGGTAACATGGATGTTTGTAGATATAAAATGCACGTTTTAATCTTTTTACACGAAATATGTGTTGTTATCAAGTTTCTTTTGTATGGCATTTTGTATTATACTATCTCTATTTTAAATCACACATATCTTATGTTGATAGTGATGATAGTGTTACTTGATCATAATAGCACTGACACAGTTATGTATTTTTTCGACGACATATTATCCTTATTAAAGTAGTGAACTGTCCTCAATTGGCCATTGACTAGAAATAATCATAGTGCGAATCACTGAATGAGTAAATATTTGTGCAATGTTCACACAATTTAAACGAGTTCCAAACAATTTCAATATTAAGAAAATAGTTCAGTTCCCTATGTTAAGAGCATTTAAACAATTATTTGGATTTAAAAAATAAATATGAATAGTTTTACTTTTTTGTAGATTGTTTAATATGTTTTAAGTAAATAATTATTTCCAAAGAACAGATGTCCTTCCAAGGGAAAAAAACACACAGTACTTGTTTAAAAAAATGATTTTCAGAACGCTGGTTGCAAAGCGATAGCTGTCAGCCTTTACGTACCTTACCGCGGGAAACATCGTCATGCAAGTTAATAATGTAATCTCCAAATCGACACTGGCTGTTTGCGTCCATTTCGATTCAATTAAGGTGTTTTGATTGGCTGATTCGGTTGCTAGTTGCGCACGCGATTTCCCGCATTAGATGAAATGAAATTTATTCGATTTACACTTGAGGCACATTGTTGATATTGTCCAATCGCTTTTGATTTGGTACTGATAGCACGGTGATATCTATTTAACATGTCATCATGTTGGACATGCCATACAGACACGCATGTTTTAGCGGTGGCGGTAGTTTTAGCAACGCTATTGTATTTGAATTATGATGATTATGATTATACTAATAATAGTTTTAATAATAATAGTTTTAATAATAATAATAA
>VMBQ01002491.1:20459-64631 GCA_007657795.1 Dreissena rostriformis | reverse complement strand
CCAATAGTAAAATAGTCAATGTAATTTACAAGTAAATATTTTAAAATAGTTTAAAACGGTGTGTTTGCTACTGATGGTTACTTCGGTTGTTTTATAATTATTGTCTTAAAAAAGACAAATTTACGGCGTTGAAATGTTGAAATGTTTCATGATAGGACAATGTTAACGTAAACATAATCTAGTCGGACCAATATGATGTACCGATATATCTGACCCTATATTGTTCATACTCCTTATTAACATATATCAGGCCCAAAATTATTGAGAATACATCGATCATATATCAAACTAATTAATAGAGTGCACTACTTATATTTGAAGATAAAACATTTTAGAACTTAACACGATATTAAGTCACCACCCATAAGTACCAAATATTCTAGTAACGTTTATATGTTTGTTTCTAGGCTAGAGACATGTCCAATAGAAACGACTTATATAGTTTATTTTATTGTTTGTTATTGTCGTTTGTTGTTGTTATTGTTTTGGGATACTATTTACTATATGTGCATTGAACGTTAAGCCATCTGTATATATTGGTCAGAATTATTATTGTCATATTAGGTGAAGGACTGCTCTTAGCTCTTTTAGACGTTTTTTTATGTCCCCCAGTCTATACTGGGGGGACATATTGTTTTTGCCCTGTCTGTTTGTTGGTTTGTTTGTTTGTTGGTTTCCACAAACTTAAACATTTGCGATAACTTTTGCAATATTGAACATAGCAACTTAATATTTGGCATGCATGTGTATCTCACGGAGCCGCACATTTTGAGTGGTGAAAGGTCAAGGTCAAGGTAATCCTTCAAGGTCAAAGGTCAAATATATGGGTCAAAGTCGCTCAAAAGGGGACATAGTGTTTCACAAACACATCACTTGTTTTATGTTATACTTTCACTATTTGACTAATAACAAACTATTCCATTTTATCAGATGCTGTACAAGCGGAGACGACTGTAACAAAGTTCTGTGTGGAATCAAAGCGGGTAATGAGTTTTCTAAACATTGGTTTAGTTATTATTCTTTGTTTCAGACAGGCTATCCTTCATATGACCTGCGCATACATTGCTGTATGTCACTGTGTGGTGTCTGACTGGAGATCGACATATACATTTTGTGTTTATATTTACTTGACAGAGCTGTATACAATATTATATAATTCACTTAATGACGCTTTTCTCAATGCTTGTCTGTGATATAAGGAATATAAGATTAAATAAACACATACAAGAGCAAAATAAAACAACTTTCATATAAATAAAACGTGTAACGCGACATGATGGATAAATACATGTATGCAAGTTTTTGTTAAGTTGCAATTGCTGACAACGCGTGTTTCTCATACATGTATAGAATACTGCATTTTAATGCAAGCATTTAGACATTTGCTCTCTTTTGTCTCCTTCAAATTATCTGCCATGCATCATTTATTATATAATATAGGAAGCTAACTCTATAATAACTTTTATATCATACAAATTGTGCTTTTGCATAGTATTTATCTCAGTTTTATACTAATAAACATTTGCAGAGCACTTAACAAATATGCAGAAAGAATCTCTGGACAACAGTATTTCCAAATCTGAAAATTTCATTTCTCCCATGCAAATTTCAAGCATGGAGTCATTTGCCTCCTGCTTTTCAAAATCTATTGAAATCCCTGAAAACCTTGTTCCTTCTTGACTCTCATATTTAAACGCTCCCCATAGCACCTAGTTGTATTCTTTGAATACCAGCCGTAGTGTCATATGTTTCATATTATAAACCATAACAGTTATTTGACGAAAGAAAGATTAAAAATCATTTTAATTACAAGTAACAGCTGGATAAACGTAGTTAAATTCGTGAATTTGTTTCCTAGATGTTTAATTATGCTATTTTTTCTCCGGTAGTACAATAAAATCATACATTTATATGAACATGGTTCGGCAGGTAGTTCGTGATGAATGTACTTATATGCACGTGTTTGTTTTAGAAAATGTCAACACATCTCAATGCTACTTCTGCGACTCAACCAAGTCTGACCAAGCTTCAGTCTCAAACGCTAAGGACTGTATCACTTTCACTACGTGTGACACCGACCAGGTAATGGTGTAAGGGTGGTACATCTTTTTGATGTTTTCGCATAAATGCTTTACAACATTCTAAACACCTCATTGAAGGTTTACGACCTAAAATTGAGAATAAATTATATTAAAGCATAACAACCAACACCTTTTAAAATTAAATCGATTGTAAATTTGTTAAAATGTTTTAATGTATACATGTAACCATAAAAATTTAATCATGTTATATTATGAATCATAACAAGCGAAGAATTCAGCCGAATAACTCGCGCTTTATTAGTCACCAATTCTATTTACGATGGTCCCTAAATTCAAGATTTAACATTTAAAAATGGATAGAATATTGTATTTCTTATTTTGGATGTTCAAACTTCCACAAATAAAAGTCATGTTTGTACTAATTTTTGTTCGACCATGTGAACGGTGTTGCTGTAAATGCATACGCGTATATATGTGATGTAAAAATTGTTCTGTTCTGTTTTGTGTTATTCTGTGGAACATATCAGGTAGTTGTTCAGTGTATGCTTATATTTTCTTTTAATGTCAGGTTTGCTTTGCCCACAATGAGTACCATCCAGGATCGGCTTTGACGTACAGATACGGTTGTCAGAACAAATACGTAAGCCGTTATACAATTTATGTGTATGCATAACAATAGCGGAATCGCGTGTGAGAATGTATTTTTATTAAGCTTATCATTAACTTGTCGTGTCGTATTTATGAGACAATCTTCTGAAACTGTTAGCTTTGTACCTTCCCTTTTCATTATAAATGTGTATTCATTTTCATTTATAAATGATGGAGTCAAATTGTATAACCATTTCAAGCAGACAGACAGACAGACAGACAGACAGACAGACAGACAGACAGACAGACAGACAGACAGACAGACAGACGACAGACAGACAGACCGACCGACCGACCGACCGACCGACCGACCGACCGACCGACCGACAGACAGACAGACAGACAGAATAGTTTATGTACGTCTCACTTGTGTACATAAAAACATAGTAAAGCATTACAAAATCATTATATATACATGTATGTTCAAAACCACTAAAAGAGTTACGAGAGAAGATGTTTCTAAAAATTATAAAAGTTTACCACAATTATATACATCATAAAAACGTTCGCATCTGTTAGAAATTAAAAAAGATCCTTAAGGAATTTCGATTTAAAATGATGAGTTTTCTTTAAACCAATAAACAAATATTCACACATATATACAATATGAGACAATGCAATTTGTTCATTATGAACAGTGTTTTAGTTATGAATTGCAAGATATATAACTATTTGATACGCAATTGACTATGCGCACACATTGAATGGATCATATATACATATGGTTGCGTCGCGTCATTAAAATATCCCGACAGGCTCTGGAAATGGGATTAATGATGCGATCATCTGACTGCAAAAAATTCATTTTTTCTCGTGGCAGTATGATTAGAACATTTTCCATCAATTCTAACACCATGTCAAGAATTCACGTTGACATACGTCAATAAAATTAGTTTAACGCTACGTGAGTATGCTCTGCCCATATGGTATGTTAATAGTTGAATACTAGTATAGACGTTATTTGTAATTCGTTAACAAATTATGGTTTATTCAATATACAATAGACATACAGTCCATGGGTATACATGTTTGGAATAAAGTAACATATATAAAGGCTTGAAATATGATCAGTATTGAATTTCATAAGTTGTTAAATAAAGTATCAATACATGAAAAGATCTAGGTAAATTGGATTACAGAATTTAGAATCTATTTAAAACGATAACATTAAATACAACAAAGACGTATCTACAAGAGAGCGAGATTCAAATCAGATTGTATTAATGCAATAAACTTTATCATGAGTGTTAAAAGGACGTGGAGGCAGTACATTTCCATCTGGTTATTAGATTGCTGGGAAAGACCGTTTATACCACACTTTGCATGATAAAGTAATGCTGACCATTAGTGTAATCCAGCTAGCTCGTTTCATCTAAATTAATATGTGTTATATCAACCCATGCGAAAGACAAACAAATCTTACAGGAAATAAGGTCCGATAACTTGTACAACTTACCGGACCTCACAAGATTTTACTGAATCTAGTCCTTCTTTAACCAAACAATAGAAACATCATTTTTATACAGTTTAATTATTCTAAATACAATAACATTACAAAAAAAACATGTTCTATTAAAACATTTGGTAAAACTATCAATTAAAAGTGCAGAAAGCTTTGTGATTTTTCGACTGGTTGGTAAAATCCGTTTTATTTTATCGTTAAACAATCAAGCGAAGTAAAATAAACATAAACCAGTCCGTATTTTTTAACATATTCCTAGTGTTGTTTTCATTTTCAACCAATACAAAGTTTTACATATTATTGTTTTTTTGTCTGACACGAGGGCCGCCAGTTTCGGGAATATTACCGGACCTCAGCAAATTTTATCGGAGATTTCCGAGGTCCGACGTCTTTCGCATGGGTTGGTTGTATTATATTTAAAATACTAATATAGTTACTGGCCCAGTAATGTGATAAACATGTATTAGAGCACTAATTAACATATCAACAAGGTCAAAGTCCAGAAACTTACAGCCGGACACAACTCCAATTTCCAAACAAAAACTTAAGTACACAGAAAAACAAAACAGATGTCTTACACAAAACAGTAATCACACAATTATGGTCGCAACAACGTTTATCGGTCAATAGGTAATCATTATTAAAGCTGCAGGATTATTTCAAACTCTGTTTCAGTTGTGTAGAGTATTGATGAGGAGGGTGTTCGAAGATTTGCGTCATTGTTTGACTAATGGTAAGCCAGATGAATGCCACCATGAAAGCGTCAACTGCGATGTCTGCTGCGGAGACGGAGGCTGCAACTCCGGAACATGCAGGCAAATCAAGGGTATGAAACATTCATAAATCAATTGAGCCGCTCTCTGGGAAAACGGGGCTTAATGCATGTACGTAAAGTGTCGCCCCAGATTAGCCAGTGAAGTTCGCAAAGGCTTATCAGGGATTACACTTCCCGCTTTCATGAAATTTGTAAGTCGTGTTAGCGGAATAAAACTTTGCTCTGATCGTAGAAGTTAAAGCCTCTATAACGCTCAAACATCAACGAAAGTTTCGTAATATATTTCGTTAAATAAAGTTAACATATAACAAATCAGTGCTCATTATATCAATATCCAAAATTTTAACGCTAGATGTGCTCTGGTAACATAGATTTAACACGATACAAAATGCTCTTTTTAATATTTTTTGTTTGTGGTGCAATATATTCAACACACGTTCACGTACCAATTTAGTGTTCATGAGTCGTATGAATAGATATCGTTGCGGGAAATAAAAATGGAATTAATTGTGCAACGCAAAAATAAAAAGAGCATTTTATATCGTGTTTAATCTATGTTACCAGAGCACATCTAGCTTTGACATTTTGACTATTACTATACGGAACACCGATTATTTATATGTTAACTTTATTTCACGAAAAATATTACGAAGTTCTCGTTGATTTTTTAATTAGCGTTATAGAGGCTTTAAATAAATGAATCTGCACAATTAATTGTCAAACCATCCTCGTTACATTATCAAGGTACTTCATACACTTAATAAATATATACTTCATAAACTTAATTAATATCATACACCTTAACTCACACAAGGAATTTCTTTTTATATAGTAGTTTCAGTCAAATTGAAAGTTTCACCCGTCAAACTAACGCAGTGTTTGTCTCGTTTCAGCCCGCCTTTACAACCTGTGGGCTTATGGCAAGTTCGACAATGTTACCCTTCAAGCTATAACTACGCCCTAAACGCCATAGGTGCTGGGGGTAGACCCGTCAGACTTTTGTGTCAATTGTACATTTTGACCGTAAATAAAGCTCTATCATATTTTGTTTTGTCCTTATCGATAAGAAAATTGCTACTTGTTAAATATCTTGTTTTATCCCATTATCAGACGTGCAAAGACGGTATAACACCCCATAGAAGCCTATATCCCACCTTGTTGAATAGACCTGTCGCGTGCCTTTTTTAGATCATTTGTGGGTTTTTCCAAAAAAATGAAGAATCTGCGTTTGTCAACTGCGGAAGAACAAAATCGTCTAAAAATGCGATATTTAAACATTATGAATATTAATATGGAAGAAATAATAGGATAAATAGAATAGTATGTGAGTTTTGGATAAAGATAAAGTGTATCATGCTCGGTTCGAGCTACCATGGTTTTTAGCCTCGCATGATAAACTTGATCTTTATCCAACACTCACATTATATTCTCTATTTATCCCGTCCTCCTGTCAGCATTTATATCATAACACCCGATGAATAGTGACGTCATTGTGTGTATATTAATTACGTCAAGCAATGTTTTAATCTCCACGAAGAGTTGTCGTTCCATGCTATCACATACAATCTCTGCCATCATAAGACAATCCTACCAGATTAAGTAGGATTTTTTTTCAAGTATTATATGATGAAAAGTAGTAGTATTTTCTTTAACATTTTGAAAATAGTGAATAAGTTTAAATTCATAATAAAAAATATAAATACCTAAATTAAAAAAATAAAAATAACTTTTAAACAATTTAAAAATAACCGTTGATATTCTAACACGCCATAATTGTACCACGTGGATCGGCTATCATGACGAGGTTGGTTAAAACGGCAAGAATTTTACATCATTATACTATGATTATTGTTTCCGGTTAAACTTAAAACTCGTTTGTTTTCACAAAGGAAGCACTTCTCTGGCACTTTCTTCTTCGGCGTATACACATTGTTATCTATGCCGTTGATTCTGTAAGACACCATTACTGTATCACGTTGTTCAGCTATCATCACGTGGTTGGTAATGACGGAAAGGAATTGATCCAGCTATGCTGGTTCCAGTCAAATCTCTGCGCGCAGGTTGGCAATGTTTAAGCGTTGTGATTCTGCAATTTTTCTTATGTTCACTTTCGTAATGAAGTAAGAAATATTTGGAAATTATTGGATTTATAGAACTCCAGGTTAGTGTCGAATACAGATGAGTTTATTTAGCTCGGCGCGAAGCGTTAAAGAAATATACCAATTATATTACACAAAAACATGGTATTCTCTTTGTGTGATATTTATATTGGCAATTAACACAGATACACTAAAAAAGTGTATAATGTAACAATAAATGATTTGTTGTGGATTAAAGTTTGAAGTCTTCTGAATTATTTTTAATATTATACAATGAAATAATAGTACTTGTTAGCTATTGTTTGTGGTCCTTTTCAAATAGTTGTACTTCGTAACCGATCCCCATATTACTTGAATACAATATACAAGCTTACATTACTAGGTATGTGGGCAAGTCTTCAAAAATGTGAGTTTATTTTTGATAGTCTTATTCACAAGCGACTATGGTAAGGGTAAAACATTGGCATTTGCATGCTAAAAATATTCTTATTTAACCAGTGAATTCATGCTGCGAACATGAATAAAAAAAATGTACATATACAGTTTATATATAATCTCGTTGTACGAATAATATCACGAGATTTCTTTTAACTTATATTTTAGTTGGAGAAAGATGTAGAACAACATTTGAAATTCAATAAGATTTACTGGAGAAGTTGAGAGAAAGGTGCAGTGATATTTAATTCCTAGTATAATGCAACAGCGATTTAAATATTAATCAATATATCGGTACACAGAAAGATGCTCCAATAAAAGTTCATTTTAATGTGCGGCTTTGTGATTCTTTGTATGTCCATCGATGCGTATTTAATTCTGCAATGTAATCGAACGCAGTTTCAAGAATAATGAACACATTCATTCACGCTGACCTATGTCAATTAAAAGCATTCACAACGAATTTTACACAATGATACAATCATATTATTAATTTAATACACGTTACATCAATTTTACATTATAGTTCATTTGTTAGAGAAAATACAGTTGTGTATATATGTTTAAACATACATATCTGTATCTCTTTGCACATTTTAATAAACATTTAATCTTAATTATTCTTAGCAGGCGTGAGGTCATCGTGCAAATCCCATCATGATCGACTTAAGCCCCTCTGTCAGCATTGACATTCGTGTAATTAAATTATAGGGATGCTTCTTTATTCAAATCATAACATAAAGTGAAGATGTTCGTCCATAACTATGTTCATTTCTGTTTAACTCCACACAGATGTATGCTGCTGTCGTCTTGTCTTGAACAGCATCTGATAAAGTGAAATAGTTTGTTATTAGTTCGAGTATCAGGTAAAAGTATAACATCCGAAACCACGTCTTAGAGAACTAAGCGCAATCCTTCACATTAAATGACAATGCTTATTCTGACCACACTATACGAATGGCTTAACGTTCAAGGCACATACAGTAAGAAACAATTTAACACAACAAAATAAAACACACACAAAACAAAAACATTATATAAGTCGTTTCTTTTGGACATGACCATAACCTAAAAACAAAAAATATCTTTTGAGAAAACACCAGACATTGAAATAAATATCCAGATGTCCGTTTTTCCCTATATATAAATAACATAACAAGATGACCAATGAAGTGATTTCATGGACACCGTTTTGTTTGCCCCTACTAAGAAGACTTCTCTTAAATTCGGTCTTCATCAGACTCCATACAACCTCATACACAACGAGTAAACATTACTAATATACTTGGTACTTATGGTTGGTGAATACAGTCAGAATACGTATCTTGTCAAGTCCATAACTGTTTTAACATCAAATAGTGCACTCTTTTAATTGGGTTGATATATGATCGGGTTGTTCTCAATACTTTTGAGCGGGTAGGTGTTTATAAGCAGTATGAAAACTAACGAATCAGATATATCGGTACATTATATTGGTCCTACTATATTATGTTTACTTGTAAATTGTCCTATACAGACCAATTTCAACGCCCTTTTTTGTTTTCTTTTTTAAGACAACAATTATTACAACCGAAGTTACCATCAGTTGCATACACGCCGTTTTATTTCATATTAAGATATTTACTTGTAAAATACATTGAGTATTTTTCTGCGTCTGGATATATGTATTACCCGGTACAAGAAATAATTTCGTCCCGTTTTTTTCCAGTCAACATGCCAGTCAACACGAGTCCAGTGATTCTGCTTTACATTGCTGAATAAAACAATAAAATCTATGTAAATGTATGTGCATATATTATGTACAGTGCTAAAATCATAAGTTATATAAGATATTATGGATGTAGACGTAGAAGTGTTTTTTGTGTTCCGTTTCCCAAGAATTTTCCTCTCATGTGTTTTGTTGAGTATTTATCTTTTGCTATTAAATACGTCTCTTAAAGTTAACGAAGCACAATTTAGATATTTCTGTATACAGGATCCGTATCAGCATAAACATCTTCGCTTAGGTCTCTGAGCCCATTTAACAATAACTAAGCGACACTATTAAATAGCATTTTCACTTTGAGGTTTTATATACGGAACTTTTGTTGAAGGTCTATCGCGTAAGTATGTAATAAATACAAAGGCAAACTTCATCTGCATCATCAGGAGAAACATCTTTTATTATCATGTAGTCATTTAAGTATATAAAGGCGCATATTTCTAAACAGTACGATACACAACACATGTTATATATATGATACGCACGTACAAAACAAACGCATTGAAACAGGAATAAAAGGGTAACCGCATTTGAACGGTCCATGCAAAAAAATGGGTTGCGGGGATGGTGTCGGGAGTGGGAGGTGGTTAAAGCGTTTGTTTATATTATTTTTCAATTTATTTATCGTTGAACTAATACTTAGGAGGAGCAACCTAGAGCAACAGAACTGTAGCATTTTAGGCAGGATGAAACGAAACAAAAACACGCATCAACTACATCTTGTCGTTGGTTAAACAGTTTTAGAGACGAAGCATAATATTGAGAAATTGCTAATGAAGAAGCCGCAATAATGGTTTTAAAATTCCAAAATACATAGCTTGTTTTTTTTTAATGTTTAACTTAAGAGAAATGCATATTACATACTAATTTTATTTTACAAATACAATCTTCCAGTAATCACAATGTTGCGTACAGTAACATAACATAATTATATAATACTATGTGGCAGTTATTTATATTGTTCTTTAAATAACGTGATTGATTGCAAAACAATCATATCTCTCTAAACGTATGTGTTGTGTTGTTTTTTATAAATAGCAGTTCGAAGAACACAACCGAAACCGATAAACACTTTGAATTATATATAATAGTTATATATTATAATTATATATAGAAAAACACACTTCTATTCCGCGGCAGCCTCCGCTGAACACAACTGTCCCAGCCGTTTGCACCTCATCCATGTNACCACTACCACTACTACTACCACTACAACTACCACTACCACTACCACTACTACCACTACCACTACCACTATTACTACCACTACTACTACTTCTACTACTACTGATACTACTACTGATACTGATACTGATAATGATAATGATAATGATAATAAGCCAGTGACAGCATTCTCACGATATCCAACCATGGTACACTACTGACATGATATTGGGAAAAAACATCTGGCTGAAAGAAGATATACATGTAAATATATTTATATATCCTTGCTTTCAAGATATGGGTTATTTCTACTCAAGGCTGGAAATAATTAAGGAAGACCGACTTATCCCTAATGATATATAGTATATAAAAGCAAATTATTAAAGAAGGTTGAGATTAAACCTGTAACATGTGTATTTCGTTTAACTGGAGGTATATGGCAATTTTGTATCACCAACTCTTAGAACAAAATATTAGAAATCCAAGGTAGAATACTTATGTCGACGTCAAATTTATTGACTTGAAACAAATACCATTTGCTTGTTTAACTCGCCAACTCCTGTTTGAAAATAGAATTGCAAACACAATCCTAATAGTATGCATACATAGTTGTCTTATAGATGTATACATATACATATAATAACGATCACAGTTCACATACCTAAAACATCACAGCCAATACTTTACGATAACGAAGTTATGCAATAGATGTGCGTCGTACATGGCACGACATTTTTACCTCGGTTCTGTTGTCACACACCGCTTGGTTTGGGCAGTCCCTTAGTTTATTGGCGTTGTTACAAATACGACATTTCAGTTGATTTATTGTTGGTATCTCTTGGCCGAAGGCTTGAAATGCAGACACATTTGATAAAAATTAACACACGTGTCCTATATTGTCTTATGTTGCATTCATATTCAAAATCGATGGCAAACTTTGATTGAAAACACATGTACGTTTACACGTGTATTGGCTCATAAACAATCTCGGAGTTCTTTTACCCAGGCATTATATCATTATTCTTATATTCTCATAAACGCGGAAAGTGTCGTCCCTGATAAGCTGTGAACTTTACGCACATAAATTAAGCCTCGTTTTCCCAGAAAACCACTGAAATAACCGATCAATACACCATTGTTAAAGTGTAGCATACATTTATACAAACATACTCACTATCATTATAAAATGGTATACCCATTTTTAAAAACATTATTTTATTTTAATCGCTTAGCTGGTTCAGTTTTTTTGGTCATGCAATTTTATTTCGGATAACATATATTTTACAGTTATACGAACACACATAAAGCTGTGAGAATATTCGTTTTAACAAATGCAACTGAAAGAACTATTGTTTTAGAATGTTGTGGATTGGAGAGAAGAAAGAGATAGTTGTTCTATGTTCAGTTGTGTCTTCTAAAAGGACATTATTAATAAAAGATTGTCGTGTTCATACGGCTGTGTTTTCTCCGAATGTGCTCCATCTTTGTCTAAACAATTCATTTGTGTATTTGATTAGTGATTTTGTTTCCTCTATTTAGCCTATGGGTTAAGTAGCTCATATATTGTCGAAATGAAGGGGCGATGCTCCGCAATAGATAGATAGATAGACTTATTTCGGCATGGAATACATATACATGGACATTTTAAACAACATATACAATACAGAATCGAAGAACACATGAGAATAAATAAACCATGACATGAACAACAACACCAAGGATAACACAAAAATGAGCGACTCTTATTTCCATTGTGGTCCTTTGTGCTGGTGGCATGACATAGAGAGCTTTTAAACTAACAAAAAGTAGCTTATAAACATTAACCTTATAATAAAGTTCATATTAGTACAAATTGTTAAATGGAATGATATCACAAATAAATGACCTAACTTATTATCACAGTACAAATTAATATTTGGCATTTAGTATTTACAGAAGGGAATGGACTATAAAGAAAAATAAAGAATTATAGTTAGGGATATCACAAAAAAAATACTTGAAATTAAGACACAAACTTACACATTACGCAATGTCCTTAAAACCTAAAAAAAATAAAAAAATAATATCAACTAAAGGAATGCTGATAAAAACAATATCACAACATCAGCAATTATAAAAAAAACAATTATAAAAAATCATCAAATGTCATGTGTCGGTACTTGCCAAACTGAGAAATCGCACAAGTTTGACTCTGAAAGTTTACACTTTACAGATATGCATTATTTTGAACAATGTGTGTGATTTATTTAATTTGGAAAGTTCTGAGTTTAGTATCTGCAGTAATTGATCGGACTTGACATACAAGTTGAGCGTTGTGTTGTGTGTTTGTGTTAAGTAGTGCTTTCGACATTTCAACACATGTTAATGATACTCTTTACGAGGGAGTAAAAGTTTAAAATATTCTTTGTGTTAATATCAAATACCTTGAGTTTTTTAAATGAATAAAATGATTGATATCGAAAATCGTAAATATGTTCTACACATTGTATACCTTTATTATTTCATTCTTCAAAATAGAACATTTGGTTGTTACATTGTATATGCGAATATATTATTTATTATCCGTGACTCTCTTTCGTAAATGAACCGCTTTACCCAACTAGTTGTATTGCATCTAAAGATAATTCAATATCGAGTATTTTTAATCCGCATTCGTTATATTTTTGTATTATTTGATATCTTGCTGTTGTGTCGGGGTTTCCGTCCCAAAGAAAATTGAAGAACATTTTTTTCAGTTTTTCTATAACACGTGAAGGTGGATTTGGGAGAAATGTTAGAGGATACACAAGCATATGTTTTTATTACTGTGATTTTACTATGAAAGATACCATTTTTCCAAGAGTTAAGACAATTTTGGATTGATTGAGTTTTATTGATTATATTACATGCTAGAGTTTCAGATTATTACAGAACGTTATACCTAATGCTGTCGCTGGGGTTGAGTTCCAATTTTTTTCTTTTTGCAAAATTCAATATTAGTGTCCCTTAATGATCCTAATCGCAAAAGGGTACATTCTCTACTATGAAGTGTTAGACCGGATATTTTTCCGGTTCAGTTTTTACAAGCAATCGACATTCAGTTGGCTTGGCTGTCACGAATAAAACACGAACGGTATGTTGATCTCGCTGCTTCCTCAATTATTTTAAAGGCATTATTTATTTATTAAAACGTGTCCGTCAAAGACAATACATATTCAAGAATATGCTATGTGCTTTACCCCTGTGCATACAATCGTGATTATGAGCTCTCATATTATGTTCGTCTTATATATTTGTTTTGCGTTTGCATTTGTCACTTGATAAAATATTACATTTTAGTCTATACCTTTAAATATTCTATTCGAAATAAAGGATTATTTTCACTATAAAATACGAGCTTCTAGATATTAATTATGTATTATACTGTGTGAAATCTGTTTCCGTATGCAACGGTTTGGAAAGCAGACTACTTTTGTATTTTAAAGCATCTTAAATATCCGTAACGTTCAGAGCGGCATTTAGAAAAACCTGCTTAAACACGCACAATACATTTTTTGAATGTTGCAAGTCATACATTGTATTCATCGTTTTTTTTTTAATATGTTCTTATTCTGTATCTATAGGAGGTATGTAATAAAAAGAATATTACAAGACTTTGGTGTTCCGGTGATATGTATCGCACGAGTGGATTGTGTGATGTCTGTAATATAATACGTCTTGAAAATTACGCCTACTTAATGCATAAACGCCGTCGGCATTTTAGCAAATTATATGTAATTTTTGAGAAATTTTATACAACAATGAAAGGCAGAAAAAATGGTATTCTATACTTAACTGAAGACGATATTATTTGTATGTGTTTGGTGGTTGAGGTCACGTTCACGCATGTATATACTTTTTGCGGAAAAGGGGGGTAGAATAAAAACAAATAGTAATTATGTTGAACCGACGAATAAGATATAAATCCTGAAATATGTCGTCGTAATGCTTGCAATGCACGGTTTAAATCCATCGAACCAGAACTCCAAACCTATGGTATTACCGCAATAACTAACAATAAGCCGAAACTTATTTTTAATTAACAATTCAACCTGCCGTATTTTGATTGTAAATAAATCTCTTTCGCCCAAACTGTCTGATGTACTCGACCTACTTAATCGAATTGTGAAAAAATCACATTCCTTAACAACCTTTTGTTAAGTCTTTAAGCACGAAAAATCAACATAGATTGCAGCACTTGATCAATTTATACTCCATAAAATACATTGGGGCTAATACTGTATTCTATTTAACTTACAATATAAGTGCCGCTATGGACTTTATCACAGTATACAGTTATTTCATGGATGCGCGGTGAACAGTCAAAACTGTTGTCCCAAGGTATAAGGGATGACTTTGGAATTGTCCAACCGAGGGACAACAGTTTTGACTGTTCACCAAGTATCCATGAAATAACTGTTTTATTACCTGATCAAATTTTGAACATATAAAAAAGAGCAAATTAAATTTAAACACAACAGTGTTTTTGAAACTTAACGCTTTACGCTTCGCTACTTGCCAATCGAAAGTACCGGTACATATAATACTTCGGACATTTCCGTACAGACACGGAATTGTAACGGAAAATACCGAATGATGATAGCGTGATTTCTAAAAATAGAAATGGGAAACACAGGGGTAGTCTGCACGAGCGGGCAACAGTTCAAACTATTGACCGGTCAACAGTTCGAACTATTCACCGGTAACAGTTTAAAACATTGCAACATAACTTTTTCGACGAGGAAAAAGCAAAAAATAATTAATTATCATTTATATAAGGAATCAGGTAATAATGTGAACTGACATATACTTATTCTAACAGTCATTGTTTTAAATACAGTGTTCGTTTATTTGTCATTAGGTGATGCAAATTAACTTATTTACCATTTTGCTCATTGATTGTGAGTAAAGCCATCCGAGTTTTATCCTTCATTGTATTTATCTATCGACGTTTTAATTTAACAGTATTTGCCTTTATTATAAAACCGCGTATAACCACCCGTTTTTCATTTATAAACGTATTTATTTATAGATGTCTCTGCGCAACAGTATATTCTTTAATTGTACTAGGTCACAATATACTGAAAGATTTCCTTAACAAATTGAATGTAAAAGAAATGAAAACTTTATCAAAAAAATAATATCAAATGTTTGCGCATAGAGACTGTCAAAACAATACCTTTTCTGAAAGAGCATGCCAAGCCGAATTGATTTAAACAATCGACAGATAGGTCATGCGATATGTAAGAAAGAACTCGACGCGAATCAACGATCACTGTTTAAACTCCATCTTTTTTATCGGCTTCTCTCCAGTTGGTGAGGGTTTCCCGCCACCTGTCAAAAGCTCATGTACTTTTCAACCTTAAAGCAAAACAGTGAATTTGTAGTACACAACAATGATTTTATTACCTCATGCTTACAGAAATATTAAAAAAATTACATATAAAATCATGGCAAGTTCCAATACAGAGAATTGTGTCTTCAAGTAAATGCTGTTGATTTTTTAGAGACTATAGCATTGCACACAAAACATATTTAGTATACTGTAACTTAGAACCGTCCGACAATCGCCTGGTGTTTCAGTATATAAAGCAAGATTAATGTGTTGTGTGCAAAAAAGTTGAGTTAAGCTTTACGTGGATCCCGTGAGGGAGTCCCTCCTTTCCGAATTTCAGCTCGGTTCAGTTCAGATTTCAGACTGGATATTTTATTGGAACTTTTAGTCTTACGGCTTTAATCGCCAATTCGAAAACAAAATTGTCGGAAAATTGTTATTACATGAAAAACAAACAATTAACGAATATTGAAGTTGTAATACTCAATGACTTTGTGTTAAATGTCGTTATACGTCGTTACACGACTTCGCTGCACACGTTTATGAAGACATTGTTTTATAAACGTAGCCGCGAGCTTCGGTACAGAATGGTAGTTTATGTATTGAAAATCGTACAGATCATTTAAATTAATATAATATTTGTTATATATTACCAAAATTATCGTTCTTAAATATTAATCTATCCATTAATAAGACATGCTCAACCCTTATTATAAATAATCAGTAACACAATTCAAATAACTGTCAGACATATGCATTATTTGGTTGGAATGCGTCGTTAAGCCTGTAATTATTACCTCTTATATTGCATGCGTTACTAGTCCATCCTTTTGTGTATTAATGTCTTTATAAATGTCTGTATTCATGTCTTCTTAATGATTGATTTAAACATGTCGACATGTAAATGTGTATATTGATTTCGTTGTGTGTGAAATCGCGAATATAACTATTGAATAGACATTTATATACACTGACTTTACCGTTCTATGAGTCACATTCATAGAAACAGTATTATGTTAGTATGATTATCCACATTTATGTGTTTTAATACATTTGTTATTAAATTACACACATATGCTTTCTTTTATACTTCTATGTATGCAGCTTCCCAATTCAATACATGCACCTGAGAATCGTTAAGTGTGTATCAAGTACATAGAACTAGAATCAAACTGTTTATGATGAACAATACTAAAGCCACAAAAGATTAAATAATTTCACAATGACACGATCATGCATAGAGGTTTTCGGTATGAGGTATGAGGCTTCTGTTATCGGTCATGGCGTAACTGTGTTCGAATATAGCGAATTTGTCTGATATTAAAAACAATAACAAATGATTAGACATGTTATGTTTAACATTTTACACAGTTCAAAATAAATATTAATTATACAGGTCATTAAAGGGACTGTAAACCACGAATGACGAAAAAAGAAAAGTTCTTAAATACCGTATTTTTTTACAATTATTAGTTTATATTGATTAAAATATCACGACTGGTATATAAAATTACTTGAAAAAAGTTTTTATTTTATTTTTACTTTATTTTTGTATTTATTTATGTTTACTGGGTATGCATAAAATGATCAATCTACTTGCGTTATTTATAGTGTGTATATCGTTATGTCACCTATTTTCGCGATTTCACATCGCGAAATTTTATTACCGAATATACTGAAAATATGAACTGTTTTCAAGTAATGTAATATACCAGTCGTGATATTTTAATCAATATAAACAAATAATTGTAAAAAGATACGGTATTTTAGAACTTTTCTTTTTTCGTCATTCGTGGTTGACAGTCCCTTTAAGATATGTCAATTGTAATCATAGTAAACCATTTAAAAGAATTGAAAATTAAAAGCAGTATATTTCATTATAACGTCAATGACCAAAATGCTAAATATTACTCTTAATAAATTGACAAAAATTTCAACAGTTGCCAGTTGTCGTTCTAAGTAATGTATTGAAGTAAACACAGTATATGCTATGTATTTGCAACCTATATTTTGTACAAGAGACTGAGGAATATTTTAGACGTCTTATGATATCGTGCTTATCGATAAATATGTTGCAAAACCGTCGGTGTTAGGACTCACTTTCCAGCCCCCTCCCCCTATCGGCCATGTTTTTTCATGAACCAGAACCATCTTCAAACTCGACCGAGATATCATTAGAACAAATGTTCAGAGCATCTTTCATGATAATTGGACAAAAAGGTGATTTTTAGAGTGTCCACAAGGTTTCACTTTAGCAATATAAAGAACAATGACACACCTCCTGGCAGCAATGCTTTTTTAACAGACCAGAATAATTTTTTTAATCGGGCGTGATATCGCAAGGACAAATGTTTTGAGCACGTGTTATGAACAGTAGGCAGTTAATGTGACCTCCCCTAAGGCCAAGTTTCTCAAAGGAACGTAACCTTTTCCAAACCTAAACCAAGATATCATTGGGCAAAATGTTCTTACAAGGATTCATGAAGAATGAACAATACATGTGGCCTCTAGAAGGTTAACAAGGCAGCTATTGTTGTTAATTTTATGCCACTATTAAATAAGGAAACATCCTTTACAACATCTAACCTAAGGCCTGTTAATTATTTGCGTGGGTAAAGTCTTTGAGCGAGTAGTTTTTAAATGCCTGTATAATATATTAAATACAAACTAATTGTTTTTTAAAACTCAATCAGGTTATCTAACTTGGCACTTAGCAGTATATTAACTGAACACTACATACCACCAAATTAGTAAATGTTTGATGTACGAACATATACATATATTGTGTAATGTGATATAAGCAAGGCATTCGATTGTGTCTGGCACAAAGGTATCATATTTAGGCTCAAACAAATTAGAATAGGTGGTAGTCTCGTAAATTGGTTTGCAAGCGATTTACATAATAGAAAAACGTGTTGAATAGATCTACCAAAATCACAAATAATAAATGCCAGAGAACCTCAAATCTCAGTTCCCTGTCCTATTTTATTTTTAATTTACATCAGGCTCTTTATAATGTTATATAAACAACACTCAATCACCACCTATACCAAATTCATAAATGGGTCACACACTAATTGTTAATTGTAAGCTATTTAAAACATATGTATTATTTAACTCTTTATTCAAGAACTCTTACCGTCCAAAATTACTATTTGATAATAATTAATTATAATTTGTTCACTCAAACAAGCATTTTGGTATCACATTAAATGACGATTGTTATTGGCACGAACATTTTAATATTTACCTGAAATACTTTGCTACAGAAAGGGGCATATTTTTGCTACATTTGCAGATCAGATGTATAGGCCTTTTTGCGACTCACATGATGATCCCGAAGAGATGTGCGAAGTTAAAATTGAATATCAGTAGTTGTAACACATCACGGTACTGGTTGCATGCACACTTCAACATGAATTTCATCTTGCACACATACCTTAACATGACTTTTTATAAAAACAAAATGGACATAATCTTGCTAAAAGTTTTATTTCTTGCTCAGTGTTCATAAAGACACTGAAAATAATGTTTCAGTTTTGTCATAAATATCTTTAGACGACATAGAGATATTGAGTTGTTGCCGGAAACATTAACCAGATTTTTCAAAGTGCAAAAATGGCATAATTCTGCTAACTTGCATGTAAGAGTTACGAGTCTTCGTCAGTTACCATGGTTATATGTACTTGTTTCATGCAAACTTTAACCTTAATTTAAACTTACATTCAAACCATAACCGGACTTATATGAGTTCAAAAGGAGACCAAACAAAAGCTGGTCACAGTTTTGGGTCCTGGTCAGTTAATGTTCAGAAATACACTGAACACATTTGTAACGTTTTATGTAAATGTCTGTAGTTAATATTATGGAATATAAGATATGGTGTTATTACACGCAAACGTTTACCAAAATATTCATTGTATCTGTTTTACTCTAATATTCAAATGGGGGCATACATTTGCTAAATTTCAAGTAAAATTCATGGAACGTGGTCAGTGACCTCACACAGTTACCCCAAACACATTTGTGAGATTTGTGAGGTTTTGATTAAATACTTGTAGTAAAAACACTGTTCTGTAGTAGGTAAAGTGTTGCACGTTTACTTTAACCACATTTCCAAGTACAAAAAGGAACCATAGTTTTGATAAATTGCAGGCAGGGTTTTGGAACTGGATCAGTGACATCAAAGATATCTAAAGCAGTAAAACAGTAAAAAAGAGATATTGCACGTTTTACTTGAGTACGTCATTTTGTAGACGCCGCCGCCAACATTTGGGTTAGCAATATAGCTAGGTATATTGATGAATATTTCAGATTATTCGGTGAATAGTCAAGCTTACAAAACCTGAATGTTTATTCAGAACATTTTGTCAACAAAAACAATTATTGGTCATTCTTATTCACGATTTTTAAAACTCTATGTTATAATTCTGACATGCTTACATCTCGATGCAGCTACACTCCAAAGTGCTGTGTTTTGGCTGATAAACAATATACTTAAAACTGTAATTATTAAATGCTTGTTCCACTGTTTAACCTGCCTGTTTACAGTACAGCAGGCTAGCTCCTATTATCCTGTACTTCCGCTGAGCAGATAGGCACCCATTAATGACATATACCAACATGAGGTTTAACTCCCTGGTCATGAAATAAACTCTTCAAATGTATAGTCTTATATAAATAGATCATGCTTAACCAGCTAATTAAGTATGTTGGAGGTGACATTAGACAAGGTCGTTTGGAATTACTATGAGAACAACGATCCAAAGCCGGAGCTCTTATGTATGGTAATTAAAATGCCATAGAGAAAAAGACAGGATGTGTTTATGGTTATCCCAGGTCAATGCTACCTTGTTGATGATCAGCGGCCCAGGCCGTGGCTGAATTTTTCCTCGTCGCTTGGCCCATGACGGACCCAGTCCGAGGTTCAATTTTGCCACGATCGTCGACTCACGGCAAGGCTGCATTAGTTTTTATTTTCAAACACGTTACGCTAAATGAAGTTTTAATTTGTGTACATGTACATCAGGTCTTTTTCTCTATGACATTTAAATTACCTGTATGTTAATTAAAATGCCAAAGAGAAAAAGACATTTTCTCTAAGACATTTCAATTACCTATATGGTAATTTAAATGCCATAGAGAAAAAGACAGGATGTGGTTATGGTTAGCCCAGGTCAATGCTACCTTGTTGATGATAAGCGGCCCAGGCCGTGGCTGAATTTTTACTCGTCGCTTGGCCCATGACGGACCCAGTCCGAGGTTTAATTTTGCCACGATCGTCGACTTACGGTAAGGCTGCCTTAGTTTTAATTTCCAAACACGTAACGCTAAATGAAGTTTTAATTTGTGTACATGCACATTACGTCTTTTTCTCTATGACATTTCAATTACCTGTATGTTAATTAAAATGCCAAAGAGAAAAAGACATTTTCTGTATGACATTTAAATTACCTGTATGGTTATTAAAATGCCATAGAGAAAAAGACATGATGTGGTTATGGTTAGCCCAGGTCAATGCTGCCTTGTTGATGATCAGCGGCCCAGCCCGTGGCTGAATTTACCCTCGTCGCTTATCACTGACATGATCATCACACGAAATGTATAAACTTAAACTAAATTAAAGATCCATAAACGCAGAGGAATTAAGCTGGCGTACATTTGATCAAGTTTTCTTGCGATACATTTGTAACGTTAATTGACAATTGATTTATATGAACATTATACCAGTTATATAGGTATTCGAATAATATATAATTTACACTGAGGAAATTCTAACATTGTATGAATTACCCTTATTAATAACCTCTGTTTAACTGCTCTTGAAAAATTAATTTTGTCCAAACCCAGCAAAAAAATCGATTTCGTCTTTGCTGGAAAGTCCGTTTTTTGTACAAAGAGTGCAGTCATGCGCTCTGCAATGGAAACGCAATCCATGTAAACAATACAAATTAAAATTGATTTCGCATTACAATCATTTAAATATAACCAAAGCACGTGTAAAGTAAATATCAAACTACTACACACTGCGAGCACACGTTTTGTTTCACTTTGAACTTTTCGAAATCAAATACGTGTAATTTTGTTCGTGTTATCGCAGAAACTTTCAGCCTGAATATAAATTGCAAATGTATATTGAAACTAGCAATTGATAACGGCTGATTATCATTAAGAACTTTGTAAAGGCGAAAAAGCATATTATTTTAAACTAACACAAATGTCGCATTTACAAAAATAAAAAATCAATACTTTAAAACAGATTAAGCAAATACATACATTTAAGTATTATGCAAAATGGATTGTTAAATTATAGCAAAAGGAATTGAGTTTGTCGTTTTATTTCATAAATTTACATTTCATGCCCATGTTTCTCGTAAAGAAATGTAAATCGGTGTGATTTACATTTCTTGGTGTAATAATGTTTGTAATGAAAAAAAAAACCTTTACGATCGTCAATAGAAAATTCAAATGTAGGGTTGGCTAATAATTCTATACTTGTACAATGGTTAGACACTTTGAAATAACACGTATAATTATTAACACAATAACGTTTTTAGACTTCACAAACTAGTCTGGAACCTCTTACATTAACTTTACAATTTCGAATAAATACTTTTTTTAAATATCAAATGCTGTATACAATACTTCGTGGAGGACCTTATAAAGGCTAGACATTCATGATTGTGATATCAAAGGGAAACAAGATAAGGCGGGATCGTGTTTAGAACACCGAACGTGAACGGAGCGGCGTCTGACTTGTTTTGAACACGAACGAACACGTTTTAAGCAGGGGGTTATCTAACGTAAGGTCTGTGCAGACAGCTCTTTTGTTCAGTTGTTACTTGACAAGACAAAGGGTGAGTATGACATGAGTTGAATTTGATTTTGTTTCCGGTCGAATTGTTGTTGAATTAAATTAAAATAAAATCTCAAAGACTCTGGTATTGTGTGTATGTTTGTTTCTTTTCAGATAACAGCTACATAAACATGAGTAAGTTTCTTTTCGTCCCCCCCCCATCAAACATTACATTTAACGCATTGTATGTGTTGCTAAATCTAGAAAAAGCGTTGAAATTATGCATAACGTTCTTTGCTTTGTACAGACATGCTTTTTTCAACTATTGTCTGTGAATTAATATTGCGTATTAATTATTGTTTTGATGAAGTATCTTAAAAAAACATAGCGAACTGTTGGGGTTTTCTTGGTTATATTTCAAACTGATTATAGTGTTCACAATTCGGTGAAGAAATAAAAAAAAATTGACATAGAAAATTGTGAAAATATTGATTTGCTAGAGGATGAGTATCATTGAGAGATTATACAAAGGGGATAATCACGTGATAGTCAATATGGCGACGTCCATGCCGAGATAGGTATTTTTTGCCGTATTACATCCTTTATTACCTTTTTTATGCCGCTCAATTTCAAGCCATATCAGCAAAACATGCGTTTATTTCGTATTAATATTCGCTCTATTTCTCAACTTAACTCGCTACGAAATTTCTTAACGGGATCACAGCATTACAGCTCCTACTTAAAAATTCGTGGCGAGTAAAGTCAAGATATAAAGCGAATATTAATAGGAAATAAACGCTTATCACTCTCTAACTTATATGGCTGGACAATGAGCGGCAGTTAAAAATTAAACAAAAGTAATAAAGGGTATAAAACGTCGAAAAATACCTGTCTCGGCATGGACGTCGCCATTGTGACTATCCCGTGATTACCCCTCTGTGAAGCGAAGGTTGAATTCTTTGAATATCAATAACTAGGCTTATACACTTAAACATAACAGAAACTTTGTAAGACGAGACCGTGTAGTCGGAAGAATAATAACCCAATCTTAACACCTGTGAAAACGGGGCCGTTCTTATAAATATTCATAAGCAATTTTTAAGTAAATTTATAGAAAGGTGAACACATTTCGGTTTACAATAGTATGATTTGTTCAACAAGAAAATCACATATAATTTATAATATAAATGCAATTCGGATGTCCAAATGTTCACAGATAAGAAAAAAATGCATGTATAGTCCTACATATCTATGATATGGGGCCACTACAATGAGCTATACGTCATTCACAGGAAGACTCCGTCCTTTTATATAACGTTTACTTGTATTTTTGCCACGAAAGTCGCCACACAAAACAGGTTGAAGCGTCATCGTCATTATAAATTAGAAATAACAAAGTGTTCTTGTATGCCATTTAGCCGCGCTCTGTGAAAACGGGGGCTTAATGTATGTTCGTAAATTGTCTTCCCAGATTAACCTGTATAGTCCACATAGGCTAATCAGGGACGACCCTTTCCGCTTGTATTGTAACTGTCGTTTAAAGAAAGACTCTTCTTGACGAAAACCCAGTTTAGGCGGAAAGTCTCGTCCCTGATAAGCCTGTGCGGACTGAACCGGCTAATATGGGACGACACTTTACGCACATGAATTTAACCCCGTTTCCTCAGAGCCCGACACAATTACTTCTCTGTATCTTATTTATTCTCAGATTGGCTGGCTGTCCCCCTGATTGCGTCCGCCTGCGTCATATCAGGTTTGACATTTTTGTATCTACTGCGTCATCACAGGTTTGGCATTTTTTTATCAACTGCGCCATCACAGGTTTGACATTTTTGTATCTACTGCGTCGTCACAGGTTTGGCATTTTTGTATCTACTGCGTCATCACAGGTTTGGCATTTTTGTATCTACTGCGTCATCACAGGTTTGGCATTTTTGTATCTACTGCGTCATTACAGGTTTGACATTTTTGTATCTGAGTTCTAAGAAGTTGAACATTTGAAAAGATGTTTTATCATTCGAGTAATTATCGTAATATTTAAGCTCAAAGCTCGGCACATGGAGGCATTATTTAAATCTCACGAGCCTCTCTATGGGAACACTGGGCTACCGATAAATGAATGTGTGTTTAGCAGTCCGCGCATGCTTATCTGAGACGACACATTCCGCTTTAATTGAACTTATGCAATGAGAATTCCTTTAAATGAAAATATAATAAACGCGGAAAGTGTCGTCCCTGATAAGCCTGTTACACTTTACGCACATAAATTAAGCCTCGTTATCCCAGAACAAGGCTAATATAAGAATCGTGATATAATGCCAGGGTAAAAGAACTCCGACATTGTTTATGAGCCAATACACGTGTTAACGTACATGTGTTTTATATAAGAATCGTGATATAATGTCAGGGTAAAAGAACTCCGATATTGTTTATGAACCAATACACGTGTCAACGTACATGTGTTTTCAATTCAATCAAAGTTTGCCATCGATTTTGAATATGAATGCAACACAAGACAATAAAGGACACGTGTGTTAATTTTTTCTCGAATGTGTCTGCATTTCAAGCGTTTGGCCAAGAGATACCAACTGCATATCAACTGAAATGTCGTCTGTGTAACAGCGCTCTTGAACTTAGAAACTGCACCAAACAAGCGGTGTGTGACAACAGAACCGAGGTAAAATGTCGTTCCGTGTATGATACACGTCTCTTACATAACTACGTTATCAAACAATATTGGTTTTAGTGTTTAATGTTTGCGAATTGTGATCGTTATTATATATTATATGTATACATCTATAAGACTAGTACGTATGCATAGTCTTACGAGTTTGTGTGCAATTGTATGTTTCAAACAGGAGTTTGCGAGTTTAAGAAATTAAATGGCATTTGTTTCCTTTCAATCAATTTGAAGTCGAAAAAGTATTCTACGTTTGATTTCTTATATTGTTTTGAAGATTTGGTAAATCAAAATTGCCATATACGGTCCATTAAAACAATATACCCATAGGACCGGTTCCATGCCAACTTTCTTTTATTCAAAAACTGTGTCACAAGTTTAGAATCTAGCCATTAGTATTTTCATTATAAGTATTACTTTATTATTATTATTTTTTTTCTTCTTCTTCTTCTTCTTCTTCTTCTTCTTCTTCTTCTTCTTCTTCTTCTTCTTCTTCTTCTTCTTCTTNAG
Organism: Dreissena rostriformis; assembly: GCA_007657795.1. Lineage (NCBI taxonomy): Eukaryota > Metazoa > Mollusca > Bivalvia > Myida > Dreissenidae > Dreissena > Dreissena rostriformis. The sequence goes on along the minus strand of VMBQ01002491.1, from coordinate 38,905 downwards.
TAGTAGCAGTAGCAGTAGCAGTAGCAGTAGCAGTAGCAGTAGCAGTAGCAGTAGCAGTAGCAGTAGCAGTAGCAGTAGCAGTAGCAGTAGCAGTAGCAGTAGAAGAAGCAGAAGCAGTAGCAGTAGCAGTAGCAGTAGCATTAGCAGTAGCAGTAGCAGTAGCAGTAGCAGCAGCAGCAGTAGCAGTAGAAGTACTAGTAGCAGTAGCAATACTAGTAGCAGTAGCAGTAGCAGTAGCAGTAGCAGTAGCAGCAGCAGCAGTAGCAGTAGCAGTAGCAGTAGTAGTAATAGTATAATAAGTAGTATTAGAGGAAGTAGTAGTAGTAGTAGAAGTATTAGTAGTAGTAGTAGTAGTAGTAGTAGTAGTAGTAGTAGTAGTAGTAATAGTAGGAGGAGGAGGAGTAGTAGAAGTGAAAGTAGTAGTAGAAGTAGTAGTAGTAGTAGTAGTAGTAGAAGAAGTAGTAGTATTTATATTATTTTTATTATTGTTCATAGGAGTGCTACATGGATGAGGTGCAAACAGAGACTGTGACAATTGTGTACAGAGGAGGCTGCCGCGGTAAAGAAGTATGTATTTCCATATATAATTGTAATATATAACTATTATATATTATTCAACATTTTTATTGGTTTCGGTTGTGTTCTTCGAACTGCTACTTATACAAAACAGAACAACATATACGTTTAGAGTGTGTTGATTGTTTGGCAATCAATAACGTGATTCAAAGAACAATGCAAATAACTGCCACATAGTATTATATAATTATGTTACTGTACGCAACATTGTGATTACTGGAAGATAGTATACTAATAATAGATACTGTTTAGAAATGTGCGCCTTGATATACATAAATGACCACATGATAATAACAGATTTTTCTTCTGATGATGCAGATGACGTTTACATTTGTATGTATTACATACTTACGCAATAGACCTTGAACAATATATCCGTTTTTAAAACCTCAAAGTCAAAATGCTATTTAATAGCGTCGCTAAGTTATTGTTAAAATGGGCTCATAGACCTAAGCGATGATTTTTATGCTGATACGGATCCTGTAAACAGGAATAGCTAAAGTGTGCTTCGTTAACTTTAAGAGACGTATTTTATAGCAAAGCATAAGATAAATACTCAACAAAACACACGAGAGGGAATTCTTGGGAAACGGAATACAAAAAGCACGTCTACGTCTACATCAATAATATCTAATATAACTTATGATTTTAGCACTGTACATAACATATGCACACACATTTACATAGATTGTATTGTTTTATTCAGCGATGCAAAGCAGGAACCACCGTTTTGACTGGAAAAAAACGTGACGAAATTCTTGTTTGTACAAGGTAATACATAAAGCCAGACACAGACAAAATATCATTTTTCTCTACAAGTAAATATGTTAATATGAAAGAAAACGGTGTGTATGCAACTGATGGTAAATTAGGTTGTAATAATTATTGTCTTAAAAAAGACAAACTGCGTTGACATTTGTCTTGATAGGAAACTGTACACGTTAACATAATATAGTCGGACCAAAATGATGAACCGATATATCGGAACCTAAATTGGTCATAATCTTTAAAAACACTTATCAGCTCCAAATAGTTTTAGAATAAACCAATCATATATCAACCCAATTAATAGAATGCATTAGTTATATTCGAAGTTAAAACAGTTATAATCTTGACAAGATATGTATTCACCAGCCATAAGTACCAAGTATTTTAGTAATGTTTACTCGTTGTGTATGGGGTTTTATGGAGGCAGATGGACATTGCATTTATGAGAAGTCTTCCAAGTAGGGGCAAAAAAAGGTGTCCATAAAATCACTTCACCGATGATATTTTTATGTTTTTATATGTAGTGAAAAACGGACATCTGGATATGTATTCAAATGTCTGGTGTTTTCTCAAAATATATGTATTGATAGTAGGTTAGGGACATGTCCAATATAAACGGATGATATTGTTGTTGTTTTTTGTTTGTTGAGTTTGTTTTAATATAATAATTACTACATGTGCATTGAACGTTAAGCCATTCGTGTATTTTGGTCAGAATTATTATTTTCATATGATGTGAAGGATTGCTCTTTCCCCGTACACTATGTTTTATCATATACTAGCGCCTATTACCCGAACTAATAACAAACTATTCCATTTTATCAGATGCTGTTCAAGTGAATACGACTGCAACAAACGTCTGTGTGGAATCAAACAGGGTAATGAGTTTTCTAAACATTGGTTTAGTTATTATTCTTTATTTCAGAGAGCGCTATCCTTCATATGACCTTTGCATACATTGCTATATGTCCCTCTGTGATGTCTGACTGGCGATCGAGATATAAATGAAAAGTGTGTATATTTACAAAGCTGTATAATATAATTCACTTTCGACGCTTTTCTAAATGTTTGTCCGTGATTTAAGGAATATAGGATTAAATACACGCATACAAGAGAAAACTAACACAACGTACATAGAAATAAAATGTGTAACGCGACATGATGGATAAACACGTAGGTTTTTGTTGAGTTTCCATTAATGACAACTCGTGTTTCTTATACATGTATAGAATACTGCATTTAGAGATTTGTTCATTTTTGTCTCCTTCAAATTATCTGCCAGGAAGCTAACTCTATACTACATTTCATAGAACACAAATTGTGATTTTGCATTGTATATATCTCAGTGTTATACTAGACACATTTATCTCAATGGCACTTTTATCGGGTACCCTAGAAGTATTCACTCTTAACAAATATGTAAACTATTTGACTTCCGAACAAATGTTTGAAGTCGTTTTCATTGTCTCAATATACTATATTGACACTGCGACAATGCGGACCGAGGTATTTGCGCTGGACTACTTTTCGATCTGAAATGTGTTGTCTTTGAGTCTTGTGAATAAAAGGAAGTCCCTCGGGGGAGGTTAAGATGCATTCAGAAATATAGCACAGCACCCATTTCACCAGCTCCTTGTCCGTTGACACATAGTCATGCAGCATAGTCAGGACATTGGCCTAACATGCATCGTGTCGTCGTTTTTAGTTTTAAAATGTGTTGAGTGTTTGAAGAACTTTGGTCTTGTAAAGCTTTGCATTTACGTATTTGCCTCTAGGTACAGCAAACTGAATGGCGGAACCAGCCTTTGTAAAGAATATGCAATACATTACCTTCTTTATTCTAACGGTCCGCCTTTTGTCTGTACTCGTTGTCCATATTGTGTTCAATCTTTCTTTAATGCTAAAAAATGTTTACCCATCTCTCGTTACCCAGGACACTATTTTTTTCAAAACAGTGAATTTGTAAAATGTTTAAACGAAGTTATCGCGCATGGCAAGCGTGACTTTTCTGCTTATCTTTCAATATATGAGCAATCCATCAAGCACAGATCTTTCGCATGTTCAAATTAGGTTTGATATTGTATGAACTACTCCTAATGAAAAAAAATACCTATTTACCAGACGGTGTATCATGCATGAGACACAATAATTCGTTAACTCCACCAAACGTTTTTGAAGACGTTCCTGTTTTCGGTCAAAGCCCATGAGTTGCATCTTCTATTAATACTAGCCCGCAGTTTTATTTCTGAAACCAGCGAATAACTGTCGAAAATGACATTCATCATGTCCATAGACAGAACATATTTAATAAAAAATGTCTTTAGACTATATAATAATTTATTGCCGGCCATGAGGTCCTATAATCATACAGCTTTTGCCGGCCCGGACTGATTTTCAACAATATTTTAATATTATTATAATAATTATATCACATATTCAATCTACACATGTATATCAATAAAATTAACATTATTTTTCATTTACTACGTAAAAGTTATCATGCATTTATTCATGCCGAATGTCGAAGATTTTTTTGCATTTGTGTCTTCATCCTGGAAGTCAGTCAGATGTTTTTATTTTAACTCCTGTGTTGATGTTGACAGTTCGCAGGAAGGTCGCACTGTTCTTTGTTTATGCCCTGCTCGCTTACGAATTAATCGGATAAAACGGGAACCAAAACCCAAAAACCACGTGGTTGTCAATTTTGATTCTCTCCCTTTGCGGAATGTACTCGTATAGTGATGACGTAGTATGTTATTTGCTTAGACGACGCAGCAAAATTCTTCAGATCCGTATATACACCTACGTCATTCAAAAAATGAAACCAATGAAAACACGTTTTACATTATCGGAGTATTCATTAATTCATCGGTATTATTTAACTTTGCATACTTTTCTGAAATAGCTTATTGAATTCCAAATTTCACCATAATTTTATAACCGGACACGAGGTCCTGCAATATTAGAATCATTTCCGGCTTTTCCAATTTATTATCGGAAACATCCGAGGACAGACGGTATTTGGGAAGGACTGCCTCATATAGCACAGTAATTCAACGGCACACAGTGATATTCTACAATCTATGCTTGTATTAGTGAAGTGGGATTGGTATCAATCTAAAGCTGACATTAATATCTACCAAATACTTTCTGTTTCCTTGTACTTATCGCAATGTCGTTCGAGTGAACGTGTGACATGCATTCTCATTTGAACGCTCCTCGTAACACCTAGTCGCATTCATTTAATACCAGTTGTAGTTTCATATTTCATATAAAAAACCATTACCATTATTGGACGAATGTTACAGCTGATTAAACTTCGTTACATAAGTGAAATTGTTTCTTAGATGGCAGTACAATAAACTGGTTCTGCGGGTAGTTCGTGATTTATATGACTATATGCACGTGTTTTTAGAAAATGTCACCATATCTCAATGCTACTTCTGCGACTCATCCACGTCTGAGCAGGCTTCAATCTTAAACGCTAGGGACTGTACCACTTTTACTACTTGTGATACCGACCAGGTAATTTTGTTAGGGTGGTACACCTATTTGATGTTTCCGTACGAGTGCTTTAAAAACATTTTAAACACCTCGCTTAAGGTTCACGATCGAAAATGGTGAATAGATCTTATTAAAGTATAAAAATCCACATCTATTAAAATTAAAACAAATGTAAAATTTACTTAAATATTTTTAAGTATACATGTCACCATTACAATTTACTCATGTTACATTATAAACATAACAAGCGATGTATTCAGCAGAGCCACAAGCACGCAATTAGTCACCATGCTGCTTCAGTATTTCCCTCAATTCAAGATTTAACAAAAAATATTCATAGAATAGTCTTTTTCTCGATTTGCATGTTCAAAATTCCAAAAATGTAAGTCACCTTTGCATTTATTATTTTTCGACCAAGTGTAGGATGTTGCTGTAAATGCATATGAAAAATGAGCTGTTCTGATTAGTGTTATTCTGTACGACCTATCATGCAGTTCATTATTGAATGCGTTTTTTTGGCGTTTAATGTCAGGTTTGCTTCGCCCACAATACGTATTATCCAGGATTGTTTATGACGTACAGATACGGATGTCAAAACAAATACGTAAGTCGTTATAAAATTCATGTTCATGCATAACAGTAGCGGACTGTGAGAATGAAATCCTTTAAGGATATCATTAAAGCCCCATTTAGACTCAAAATCAACGAATATTTCATAAAATATTTCGTAAAGTAAAGTTAACCCATAACAAAATCAGTGTTCCTTATAGCAATATCCAAAATTTTAACGCCAGATATGGTCCCGTAACATAGATTTAACGATATACAAATTGATCTTTTATATTTTTTGTGGCATAATATATTCCATTTCAATTTCCCGTAACGATATCTATTTATACGACACACGAACACTTAAATAGTACCTTAACGCGTGTTGGATATATTAAAAAGAGCATTTTGTATCTTGTTAAATCTATGTTACCAGACCACATCTAGCGTTGAAATGTTGGCTATTGCTTTAAGGAACACTGCTTTGTTATGTGTTAACTTTATTTAACGAAATATTTTAAGAAATATTCGTTGATTTTGAGTGTTAATGCGGCTTTAACCTGCCGCGTCGTATTTATGAGACAAGCTTTTGAAACTGTTCGCTTTGTACCTACCCTTTTCATTATACATGTCTATTCCTTTTCAAAAATGAATAATAGAGCCAAATTATAATACAATGTCAAGCATGTATGTTGACGCTACTACGGTATGCTCTGCCCATGCGGTATGTTTATAGTTTAATACTAGTATAGACGTAAAATGTAACTCGTTAAAAAGAAGTTGACAAGTAAAATTGGGACATTTCAATCTTATTCGTATTTTGATGGGAAATACTGTTTATACCACACTTTGCATGATGAAGTTATACTGACCATGAGTGTAATCCAACTATTTGATTTCATCCAAATTAATATGTGTTATATTTTATTTAAAATTACTAGTGTAGTCTCTGGTCCAGTAATATGATAAACATGTATAAAACATTAATTTAAATATCATCAAGGTAACAGCCTAGATACTACAGTCAGGAAAACTCCAATTTCCAAACAAAAAGTATCATACACACGACAACAAAACAAGTAAATCACACAAAACAGAAATCGCAATACAATGGTCGCACCGACGTTCAACGGGCATTTATAGTTAATCATTATTAAAGCAGCAAATTCATTTCAAAATCTGTTTCAGTTGTGTAGAGTACTGATGCGGAGAGTGTTCGAAGATATGCGTCATTGTTTGACGAAAGCGTGAACTGCGATGTCTGCTGCGGAGATGGAGCCTGCAACTCCGGAGAATGCAAGGAAATCAAGAGTATGGCATATTCATAAATCAATTGAGCCGCGCTCGGGGAAAACGGGGCGTAATGCATGTACGTAAAGTGTCGTCCCAGATTAGAGAGTGCAGTTCGCAAAGGCTAATCAGGGGTTACACATTCCGCTTTCATGGAATTTGTAAGTCGTGTTAGCGGAATAATGTTTTGCTCTGTTCGTAGAAGTTAAATAAATTAATCTGCACAATCGAATGGTAAGCCATCCACGTTAAATTCTTAAGGTACTTCATAAACTTAATAAATATAAACTTCATAAACTTAATTAATATCATACACCTTAACTCACAAAACGCATTTCTTTTTACAGGAGTTTCAGTCAAATTGAAAGTTTAACTCGTCAAACTAACGCAGTGTTTGTCTCGTTTCAGTCCGCCTTTACAACCCGTGGATTAATGGCAAGTTCGACAATGTTACCCTTCAAACTAAGCCCTAAACGCCAATGGTGCTGGGGGTAGACCCGTCAGACTTTTTGTGTCAATTGTGCATTTTGACTGTCAATACAGCTGAAAAATATTTTGTTTTGTGCTTATAGATAAGAAAATTGCTACTTGTTAAATAATTTGTTTTATCCCATCCTCCTGTAAGCATGTATAACATAACACCCGATGAATAATGACGTCATTGTGTGTATATTCATTACCTCACGCAATGCTAAAAGATTGTTTTTCTGCAATAGTTTTTATGTTCACTTTTGTTATGAAGTAGGACATATTTGGAAATTATTGGATATATAGAAGACCAGGTAAATGTCGAATACATATAAGTTTATTTAGCTCGACACGAAGCCTTACAGAAATATACCAATTATATTTAACAAAAACCTGGTATTCTCTTTGTGTGATATTTATATTGGAAATTTATACAGATACACTGAAAAAAATGTATATTGTAACGATAAATGATTTGTTGTGGGTTAAAGTTTAACTTCTACTAAATTATTTTTATTATTATACAATAAAATAATGGTACTTTTTAGCGATTGTTTTCCGGACAATAGTATTGTGCGGTCGTTTTCCAATAGTCGTATTTCGTAAACGAACCCTATGTTACTAGTATACCATTCACTTAAAGATAACCAAAGCACGTGTAAAGTAAATACAAAACTACTACACACTGCTTGTACACGCTTTGTCCGTTTCACTTTGAACTTTTCGAAATCAAATACGTGTAATTTTGTTCGTGTTATCACATAAACGTTCAGTCTGAATATAAATTATATTGAAACAAACAACTGCTAAAGGCTGATTATCAATAAGGACTTTATAAAGGCCGAAAAGCAGCTTTTTAAAACTAACACATATGTTGCATTAATAAAAAATCAATATTTTTAAACAGAATAAGCAAATGCATACATTAAAGAAGTATGCATAATGTATGTTTTAATAATATCAAAACGAATGGATTATTTTTGTGGTATTACATGTATTTACATGTCATGCCCTAGTTCCTCGTATTACAATTAAATATTTCTCGTATTACTTACAGAAAATGTAAATAACATACATTATGTTTGTAAGGTAACAATACCGTGATTATCGTCAATAAAACAGTCAAATGACGAAGGTCGTCTTATAAAATGCTACACTTGTACAATGGCTAACTTCGTGGAGCGGTTATATCCGCTCAGCTACTGGCGATAACCACTGCCATCACAAGAAAAGGCGTCCTGATCTAGAAGGAGTTTACACTTTTGTTTGAGTATTATATTACGAAAAGTAGTAGTATTTTCTTTTATATTTGGAAATAGTGTATAAGTTAAGGTTAATAATAATACAATAAATGACTTAAATTAAACAAAAAGTAAAAATAACAACGGGAAAATTATTGTACAACGTGGCTCGTCTATCATCTAGTCATCTTGTGGTTGGTTATAACGGTAAGGATTTGATATCGAATTAAGCTCGGAACCATTCAAATTTCTGTACGGAGGTTGTTGAAAAGGTTAAACACGATGAAGAAAAAAAAACACAAGTATAATTATAAACATACTAATGAGTAATGTATTTTAACTTCACAAACATACTTCGAACTAATCTGGAACCTCGTAAATTCATTTAAGATTGTAAATATTCGAATAAATACTATTTAAAAAAAAAGAAATGCTGTATCAAATACTTCATGGAGAACCTTAAAATGACTTCTCCATCTTATAAAGGCTATACATTAAGGAGGGTGTTTCTTACGGTAAACAAGATAGCGTCAGATCATGTTTAGTACACCGAACGGCATTGAAACGGCATCTGACCTGTTTGTAACAGGCCCTTTAAGAGTTCACTTTGGAAGAAATGAAATAACTCCTTTGTACGTATGCAAGATATAGACACCCAATAAGAAGGAAAATCCATTAGCTCATTGTGTCAATATTAGTTCTATACAATGATCATCGAATTTAAGTACATACCTTAAGATTATGAACGGGTGTATCCGCTAGTCCATGCATGTTGCTCAATGCCATTCTTGTGTGTTCTGTAAGACGTATATGGTGTATGATAACTGCATTTTGTTTGCATATACTGTAGCAAAATGTATTGTCCATGACTCCCAAGGTTAATGCCCAGTAAATTTTGTTTGCGTGCAATTGACAAATGGTTTCGAACTTCGTGGATCGTTGTTAACATGTGACTGCGTTAACATGTGACTGCGTTAACATATTACATGAAACCAAATATTGGACGGAGATAACTATGGCAGTCGTTCGATAGTTTCCGTGATAAAAACAACTGTTTGGAAAACATCCGCGCGGCGTTCGAGCTGGTTTTGCTGATATTGTTTTCGGTATTCGTTTAACAAAGAATATCTTGTATTTACAACTTACACAACATGCGGATAAAATATACGCACGCGAATTGTAGCGAGTTCAACTCTGTTGGAGTGGATCTGTGTAAACATCACGATGAATTCCAGCAGATGATGGATAAATATGTATACAAAAGGACAGACGGGCGATTGGACGTATCATCACGTGATTAATATGCGACGCTCGTGTGTTTGGATGTGCGTGTGTGTGTGTGTGTGTGTGTGCNCCATAAAGGAGAGTGACCGTTAGTTTCTATAGCATTCGCTGTACGCCCCATGGGACTCTGGCTTTCTAACTTGTTACCATGTCTTTGTTGATACGCGTTAGGATATTACGTTCAACGATTTGCTTCCACTGTCCTTTGGAAGGGAATGTTCCGTGTTCAACATATGAATGTAGATAGTTGGTAAGATTGTTTCTTTGTAATTTTGTGTACACATCAGGAATAAAGCCGAAACATTGAGGTATATATCAAGGAATCGTAAAAGTCTGTCGTTGAATAGATCTTTTGCTAGATACTGCGGATTTAATCTGCAAAGTTGTCCTAGTAATTTGAGTTTTTGACACTCGAGTATGTAAACCATGGTAAAGCATTTATTGTTATTAGAGCGAAATCTGTAGAAATGCATTTCTGGTATCCTTGCATGTGTTTTAAACAGAAGTTTAGAGTAATTTGCAATTTCAATAGGTCACCTGATGAATTGTTATTCCAAAGCTCACTGCCGTAGATAGCCTCAGGTAACACTGTTGAATTGAATATCTTACTCATAGTGATAGGGCTAAGTCTCTCAGGTCCCATACCTTTAGCGCATACGCTTATATACGTCCCTCTGAGCTTCAAACATGCTTCTTGAATGCAGTTGTGTGTTGACAAGCATGAGTTACATTTAATGCCAAGATGAATGTAACTGTCATTTACAGGAATAGTTTCTGTTCCGAGGTAAAATTCCTTTTGAGTGATAAAATTTGTATTGTTATATATCACAACAGAACATTTGTTTGTATTATAAACAAAATCGCCACTTATTGGCGTAACTGGTGCAAATTCGGAGCATATTGTCATGTCCAGCTCGTGAGTATGACACCAGAACCATATCATCGGCAACAGTTGGTGCGGACATGTTTATGTCATATAGGCACACTCCATTCCCACTTTCTTCCAGCTCTGAAATGAGACCGTTGATATATACGAGGTGGAATAACGGCGAGCTCTTTCCGCCCTGGCGGGTTCCCTGGCGTACCGGAAGTGGCACTGATAGCAGTCCCTGGTAACGCACGCGGCTTGTAGCATTCTGATACATATCACGAAGAGCCACTAACGAGTTAGCGTCGATGGCTGGTGTATGGGCGTCATCATCGGAAGTGAGAGAGGACAACTTGTAAAATAAGCCATCATGCCACTCCCTGTCGAACGCTTGGCGTGCATTCAGAAAACACATGTACACCGGTGATGAGTGCTCCCTAGAGTAAATTAGGCATTCCCGTAGGAAAAAACTTGTCATGATGCATCCAAGTCCGTCTTGGAACCCTCCTTGTAACCTCCTTATGGAGGTCATTATATTGCCTTTACACAGGTCAAGCAAGACCATCTCGTACACTTTTAGCAAAGTCGAAGATAATGTAATGGCCCGATAGTTGCTCGGTTCAGCTCGCCTTTTTCGTCCACTTTTATGCAAAGTATTAATGTCGCCTTCTTTCATTCTATCGGTGATTAGTCCGGACCGTAACATAACATTATATAACCGAGATAAGGGTTAAGCGATTATATCTTTACCATATAGTAAATGTTCGTGGGTGATATTATCGGGACCACATGCTTTCCCCCTCGAAGAAGTCTTAATACACTCGGCCACCAATGCGGGGGAAACAGTGACGTCTTGATAGGGAGACAAGCCACGAAACGTTTCATCAACTTCCTGTTTCACATAGTGCTCCCATTCAGCATCGAAGTCATGTAAGTTGGATGGAGTGTATTAGTCTGTAAAATACTTGGCCCACTGGTCGACTATATCTTCGCGACTTCTATACGTCGTTCCATTAGAGTTTATACCGCCGCCAAGATTGGCTCCGGATCCATATTTCCTGGAATAAACCGTTTTCCAGAAACTCACAGTATCATTCACAGAATCGTGTTCTAGCTTATTGTCAAGTTCGATCATGTAGCGATCCGCGCATTGTCGCATCACCCTCCTGAAGTTAACCTTATCTTCCTTGTACTGACGATACGCTCTATGCTGAGTTCCTCTGGGTCTTCCAGCTCGTTGCCAGGCATCACGTGACCCTGCCATTTGACTGTGAAGGGCGGTAAGGGCATTCGTCCAGAACGGCTTCAAATGTAATCTGAATCGCCTAGTTGGGAAATAGTCAATTTCACAAGTATTCATCACTTCACACAGCCTGTAGTATAACTGATCGGCCGTAAGATTTCGTACTGTATCAATCTGTAAAGCTTCATCCAGAGATTCACAATACTTCATTACATGATCATTGTTAGCAGATTTCCAATTAATATATTTCTTACTAGCAACATGTTCATCAGTATGAATTATAAAATCAAAACAATATAGTATAGGTCTGTGTCTGGAAACATTAAGACAGGCATCATCAGCAACTTCACAATGACATACACAATCAGATATCTCACAAGGTACAAATACATAGTCAATCAACGACGTAAATTTATCATCATAAGATACATATGAATTATAAGGACCAATGCAGGAGTTATGCATATTCATAGCACACAAATTACAATCATTTACACATTTGTTCATTAATTTCTGCCTATAAGTGTGAATTTGAGATTGAACGTCAGCATTGAAATCACCCAGAAATATAGTGTCACCTTGGTCGCTATATGTATTAAATACATCATACAAGTTATTTATACTGTCATAATATTTCTCATTTGGATGGTTCACACAGGGGAGGTAAACTTGAATAACAAATATGTATTTCCCTGGGGAGAGTTGCATTTGTATACCCGCTATTTTATCGTCATCAATAGTTAACGGTGATATAATATTGTCATATTTCTTTTTCCACAAGATGGATACACCGCCTCTACCTATCATGCGTAAGGATGACGAATAATCAACATGACTACAAACAGTGTGGTGACTATAGTCTCTAAGAATAGTATCCATGAAATGTACATTACTAGGCAGTAACCAGATAAACCGCATATATTAATGTTGCCTCCGGCAGTATTTCTGACAGGTACGCCGCGCTAGACATTATACCGTTAATGTTCCATGTCAGTATATTAAGACCAAAAACAGCCGTTTTTAGAAAGATAATTGTTTTCACACACATCATTGTTATTAAGCAGTGTTTTCGTTCAGTCAATTTCACTAGATCTACTAACATAACGGTTGTCTGTCGGAATGTCATAATACAGACGGTTACCTCCGTACTCATATTGTCTGTCTGTCTGTCGCTGGGCCGTTCTCCGGAGACGTTGCGGGATCTCTGCGCTACGTTGCTTGTTTGTTCACCATGTGTTTCCTGCCCATTTCGTAGGGCACTCGTTTCCAAACCGCTGATACCGAGGTCCATTCATCGGTGCATGATGCTCTCTGCGTGTCTCGCGTGATCTCCATGATAGGCATCTGATGTACTCGGGCCAGAAATTGTCCGTCAGAACGAGGCTGACGTTATCGTTTGCAACCAATGTCAATTTAACTAGCGACCGTCCCGGATCCCGACGTATCGGAAACACGCGAATAGCCTTCACCTTCGGGCCCTGGTCCTCCACCTTTGTGGTCAGGAGTCTGGTATTCACAGTCGACCTCAGCACTATCAAACAATATCGTTCAACGCGACGGTTTTCTACTAACTGAAACTCGTCCTCGCACCATGAATCACCGTCACAAGTGTCACGTGATCGGGTTGTGACCCTGACAGGGATAGATTGTCCTTTCACATCCGTTCTATGATAAACCGGAATTTGAATTGTACTATCGGCTCTAGAATTGCCGTCGTTTCCGTAGATGCAATTTGATGGGTACACATTTATCGTGGTGGTATTTGTCTGTGTATTGCTATTTGCATTCACAATGGGGGACCCTTGACTCCTCGGCATACGTGATGCGATACGTGGAACGTTCGTATCTAGCCGTGTGAAGGGGACGTCAAATCCTGGAGGGTCAGGGACGTGATTTGGAGATGGGGGCTCATAATGTTCCTACTTTCCAGGTACACTTCCACATGCCGAATTCTGTCTTCAAATTTGGTTACTCGAGATATAGATTGCATCCAGATGTTGTTGAGAGACTGGAGGGTTGATGACGTCACGGAGTTTACATTGCTCGAACACTCCACGATATCAGCCTTTATTGCTAGATTTGTCGACATACGTTGGCGTATTTGTTGCGTTCTAAGATTTTCATTGGCAAGGATAGATTGTTTTAAAAGCAGCATACTCGCTTGTAGAGAAGTTACTTTGTCTTTTAGAAGTGCCACCTCGTTAGCACACTGACATTTTACTGGCATATGTTTTCCACTGGATACGCTTTGATATTGTTGCGTTAATACAGAAGGTTTTCGGGATTTTCTAGTACTAATCATATCTTTAAGCACATAGTAATCTCCCCCCTCAGTCACTTCAATGATATAGTAAAGATCCAGTGCCAGGCGCGTAGCTACAGGTTCCCCAGACTTCGTGAACACTCGTCGATTATGATTCAAATACCGATCAAAGGGAAAATTGTGATCTACTTCTTTCAACTGTTCAAATGTTCACATCTCAGTCTATCTAAACCATTCTCGTCAGATGCATATTTGCGCAGAAGGAAATGTACACACTTATCTTTTGCATTTCCTCCGTACCTTTCCACCAGCTCGTGGTACTCTTACAACTTTCTTGTCAGCATCAGACATATCAAATACCTAAGCCATATCATCATTAGTAACGTCGTCACCTGATATGCTATCCGTGCCCGTGTCACGTGATTCAAGAGGAAGGAGTTCATTATTAAGGCCATCAAAGATGACGTCCTCGTCATCAACTTAAAAGGATGATTCAAGAACGTGCAATATAAATGATTTCGAATTTCCTTCAACGTGTTGACTGGATTGTCTTGTTTGTCCGCATTGAATATCTGGTGAGGATGGGTAACTTTGCACCGGGTTCCGTGTCGTAAAGGACAGGTTATCTCCCTCGATTGACATGCTTTCGCAATAATTCACGGTATTTATATGCACTGTTTTAACAGATGTTAATTCATATTCACGATCGTATTCACGATAGACTGTTTGATACGCTTGGTCGATGATACCGTTAGTAGTCATTGTTTTTTTTGCCAACGGCTGTGGGGATTAATATATACAGTGTACCACTTAGTAGACGATACTAATCCGCTGCTCGGTCAGGCGTGACGTTTTTTGGGTCATGACCCTTGTCTTGGCGGTACTTTTCAACAGCGCTCCCCACCCACTAGTAACCACAGCGAAAGCAATATCAAGTCTGTATTTCATAAATTCATGTGATCGATTACTCACAGCTTATATGAATCGACGCCAGTGCTGTTCTTCTGTTTTTGTTTCGATCCAATAATCACTTATTTCACCAGTTTTAAATTATAAATCAACGACGCTTAAAATGTCAACATCCGTCTAAGGTTGCATACCACTGAACCGATATTAGTCTTACGATCTCGCTCTTAAAACGCGAAAACACGATGCGACGACACGAGATTACGATTCAAGATTGCGATATTAACGTCGCATTCCTGCATCGTAATATCGTGCGCTTGTATAATGTTTACGAGTTATCGCGCCTAAAACCACAGGTTGACAATGCACAACAACGCAATGGCCTAAAGTTCTAGCATATGAATGCCATTTTCCATAAATGTTCATGTTTCATAAATTTTGTTCGAAATCTTATATAAGATTAAGCTGAATAAATTCAACACAAAACTCTTTGACTTTTCAAATGTTTGTATATGTAACAAGTCTACACTATTTGAGACTGACAGGCCAAGCGAACGTACGGAAATACTGACATAAAAACGTACAAATAAAGTATATGTACATATTAATTAAGACTTCTAATCGCATTAACTTTCTGTTTTTTTTCGACAAAAAAGCCCGTAGCTGAATAAGTCTATAAATGGCTCAGAGTCAAATATTCCAGAGCGATAGTACGTAAACTGCAAAGATAGTCCGTTTTCCACTTTGCTAAACCCTATGTTCCTAATTACATTGAAACACGCTTAGTGCTTATTGCTTTATTCTTGTTGAACGTTTCCATTTTCAATGCATTAACCAGAATTTCTAGGTTTAATTAAAATTATATTATACAGGCTTTAGAGCAATTAGAACTTACAAGTATTCGAATGAACATGATACTAAATGGATGCGTTTTCATTTACACCCAAAATTATCTGATTCAGTTTATCAAGTAAGGACAGACGCAAGATATGTGTCATCAAGTGATGTATAGAATAACCTTAACTTCTGACATCAAGCTGTATAGGACTTTTATTTTGCAGCTTGAGCAGACTGGTGTTCCTCCCTTCCATATTAGAAAACCCTTCCATATAAGACAAGGTCGGTTAATGGAGGATTCTTCGTATATTGAAAGGTAAAAATCCTACAGTGTTCCAATTGATAACATGGATGTTTTTCGTGACCTGTTGTGAGAAAACGAGCCAAGAACAAGATGACGCATGTACATTTACCAAATATTAACATAAATAGTAATGGTACTCTGCTATGAATCAGATCAAACGCAGACATTCTACCGCGTCGCTATAAAAGCAAGCTCATATAGCGAGGCAGTATAAATGCTTATTATACGTCACCCTACTACATAAAGCAATATAATAGCATCGATTAATTTTGCCAACTACTCCAAAGGATGGGCCTTTAATGTTGCCTTGTTCTATTTCGTAAGGTCTGTGGGAACGAACATGCTTTTAGCTGGTCGTTATCCAATGTAAAGTCTAGGCTGATAGCTCGTTCGTTCACTTGTTACTTGCAATTGCAAATGGTAAGTATAAAATGAGTTTAATTTGATGTTGTTACTGGTCGAGTTGATACTGAGTTACATTCAACTTTAATTGCATTATGACTGTGTTGTTGTGTGTATGTTTGTTTCGTTTCAGATAACAAACATAAACATGAGTAAGTTTCTTTTTTTATTTCCTCAAACATTACATTTAACGCGTAAATTATGCTTTTTTTCACAAACATGTTTTATTTTTCTACTGATATATGTGAATTCATATTGCGTTATTATTTTTTATTGTGTAGCTGTTGCATTTTAAGCAAAACATATCGAACTGTTGGTTTTTTTGTGATTATATTTCAAAATGACCGTATTTTTAACAATTCTGTTAAAGAATTTGTCACATTAAATTGTGCAAATTTGAATGGCCAGACAAGGAGAATGATTATGAGATTATGAACAGAACAGATAGTTTATTTGCGACTTAAGCATTAACAGTTTATCGTCAAAAACATAATAAATGTATTATGGCGAAGCTTGAATTCATTGAATATCAATAACTAAAACATCACAGAAACTGCGCAGGACGAGACTGTGATGTGTAACCGAGAATAATAACCCATTTTTTACAGCTTGGAAAATTAGGCTCAACATATTCTGCAGCCATTTTCTTGACTTGAGTATATATCTTAAAATGTAGTTTGAAATAATAACATGTTTTTTTCAATTAACAATTAGGTTAAGAATATTGTGATAATTGTTGCAATGCTTAAACTACGTGTGACATGATGTGGTCACTATGCATTAATTCCATATATGTAATATTCCCACGAAAACACGAAAACGTGTTTAGTCCGTGTTTATATTAGTTAATTTTTCATCGTAATATGCATATTTTGTATTTACTTCAAACTCATGCTGTTATTGTTTATGTATGTAAATGACGATGAACTTTACATGCTTAAGTCTGAATAAACTATTATTTTCTGTTCTGGTGAGAAGATGTAAACAAATTCCGTTTAATAGAATATGCTTTGGTAGTCAAACAAATCAAATGCCTAATATAAATAAATGCAAAGCTGAATTATATTGGAAATACTTTCATATTTGCTTGATATACATTATTTGTGTGGATAAAGTTTATAGTTTTATTTGTTTCCACAAAGATTCTCTATAACTACCAGCTCTGGTGTCCCAATGTTCACAGATAAGAAAAATATGCACGCATAGTCCTGTATATCGCTGATAAGGGAACACTACACTGAGCTATACGTCTCTTCAAATCACAGGACGACTCCGTCCAATAAGAAAACGTTACTTGTATTTTTGCCACGACATTCGCCGCACAAAACATTTTGAAGCCTCATCGACATTATAAATGGACCTGTGAACAGGGGGTTTAAGCATGTGCGTTAAGTGTCGTCCCAGATTAATCCGTGCAGTCCGCAAATATAAGTGTATGCAATTATATCTCCGAACCTTATAAATGCTCAGATTGGCTGATTGTCTCCCTTATTAAGTCACATTTTGGTTGATTATCTCCCTTATTAATCCTCAGATTGGCTGATTGTCTCCCTTAATAATTTTCAGATTGGCTGATTTTTCTCTTTTATTAAGTCACAGTTTTGTTGAATATCTCCCTTATTAATCCTCAGATTGGCTGATTGCCTCCCTGACTGTGTCCTCCTACGTCATCACAGGTTTGGCATTTTTTTATGCACTGCGTCATTACAGGTTTTTCTTTTTTTTGTAACGGTGTAATAAGAAGTTGAAGATTTGAAAAGATTTTTTTAAAGCCCCATTAACGTTAAAAAATAAACGACTATTTCGTAATATATTTCGTAAAATAAAGTTAACACATAAAAAATCAGTGTTGCTTATAGCACTAGCCACAATTTCAACGCGTATTGTGGTCTGGTAACATAGATTTAACAAGATACCAAATGTTTATTTTCTATTTTTTGTGG
>VMBQ01002491.1:12959-15459 GCA_007657795.1 Dreissena rostriformis | reverse complement strand
TGTATTTATTACATACTTACGCATTAGACCATAAACATAAGTTCCGCTTTTAAAACCTCAAAGTCAAAATGCTATTTGCTTAGCGTCGCTTAGTAATTGTCAAAATGGGCTCATAGGCAAAGCTAAGATTTTTTTTTTTGGTGATAAGGATCATTTATACAGCAATAGCTAAATTGTGCTTCGTTAACTGTAAGAGAAGTATTTTACATCAAAGCATAAGATAAATATTCAACACAACAAAATAAAGAAATTATTGTAAAACACAATTCACACTACGTCTACATCCATACTATCTAATATAACTTATGATTTTAGCACTGTACAGACCATATGAACATACATTTACATAGCTTGTATTGTTGTATTCAGCAATGTAAAGTAGGAACCATCTTGATGACTGGAAAAAAACGTGACGAAGTTATTGCTTGTACCAGGTAAAATATATATATCCAGACACAGAACAAATGTCATTTTTCTTTACAAGTAAATATCTTAATATGAAAGTAAACGGCGTGTATGCTACTGATGGTAACTTCGGTTGTAATAATTATTGTCTTAAGAAAAGACAAACGGCGTTGAAATTGGTCTGTATAGGACAATTTCCACGTAAACATTAGAGAGTAGGGTCAATATGATGAACCGATATCTCTGACCTCATATTGTTCATACTTCTTATACACATCTATCAGGCCCAAAATTATTGAGAATACACAGATCATATATCAGCCCAATTAATAGCGTGCACTAGTAATATTTGAAGTTAAAGCATCTATGAAATTTACAAGATATCTATTCACCAGCTATACGTACCAAATATTCTATTAATGTTAACTTGTTGTGTATGAGTTTTTGTGGACGCTAATGGATCAATGAAATCACTTCACATATACTCTTGGTATGATATTTATATGTATGGAAAAACCAAGTTAATCTGGCTATTTATTCCAATTTCTGTTGTTTTCTCAAAAGATATTTTTTGTTTAAATGTAAGGTTCAATTGAAACGACTAATATCGTTGTTGTATATTTATTGTTTTGTGTGTGTGTGTTCGTGTGTGTGTGCGTGTGTGTGCGTGTGTGTGTGTGTTTAAATAATATTTACTATATGTGCCTTGAACGTTAATTCATTTTTGTATTTTGGTCAGAATTATTATTGTCATATTATGTGAAGGATTACTCCTATGCCTCTTACACGCTTTTTGATCATATACTTGCGCCTAATACCCACACTTACAAACAAACTATTCAATTTTATCAGATGCTGTTCAAGCGGAGACGACTGTAACAAACTTCTGTGTGGAATCAAAGCGGGTAATGAGTTTTCTAAACATTGGTTAAGTTATTAGTCTTTGTTTCATACAGCGTTATCCTTCATATGACCTGCGCATAAATTTGCTTTATTTCACTGTGATGTCTGACTGGCGATCAACATATTAAAGATGATTTATTTAAATAAAAATATAATAAACGCGGCAAGAGTCGTCCCTGATGAGACTGTGACACTTTACGCACATACATTAAGCCTCGTTTTCCCTGAACGAGGCTCATATAAGAATAATGATATAATGCCTGGGTAGAAGAACTCCGATATTGTTTATGAGCCAACACACGTGGAAATGTACATGGGTTTTCAATCAAAGTTTGCCATAAATTTTGAATATGAATTCAACATAAGACAATATAGGACACGTGTGTTAATTTTTATCGAACGTGTCTGCATTTCAATCGTTAGGCCAAGCGATACCAACTATAAATCAACTGAAATGTCGTCTGTGTAACAACGCTCTCGAACTAACGGGCTGCCCAAACCAAACGGTGTGTGACAACAGAACCGAGGTAAAAATGTCGTCCCATGTATGCCGCACGTCTCTTACATTATAATAAAGTATTGGTTGTGGTGTTTTGGGTATGTGAATTGTGGTCGTTACTATATTTATATTTTTACATCTATAACACAACTAGGTCGACATAAAGCATGACGTCACGTGATATAACACATTTATTATTCGTCAACGTTATCCTAGAATTGAATAATATTTGTATTGTTTTAAAAGATTTCAAGTTGTCGTTTCATATCAAATTCATTTCACTCGTTTCGGAAACTCTTCAAAAGCTCGCCTGCGATTCTTGTTTAGAAAATTTAGCTTGGAATTGCAACACATCGATATTATTATTTTTATTATTATTATTATTATTATTATTTTTATTATTATTATTATTATTATTATTATTATTATTATTATTATTATTATTATAATTATTATTATTATTATTATTATTATTATTATTATTATTATTATTATTATTATTATTACCATTATTATTATTATTATTATTATTATTATTATTATTATTAGTATTATTACTATTATTATTATTATTATTATTATTATTATTATTATTATTATCATTATTATTATTATTATTATTATTATTATTATTATTATTATTATTATTATTATTATTATTATTATTATTATTATTATTATTATTATTATTAT
>VMBQ01002490.1:103839-129849 GCA_007657795.1 Dreissena rostriformis | reverse complement strand
TTCCAAATTTATTTACAATGCTATGTTAAAAAGAAATGATTATCGTTTTAAGCAACGCGTTATTATGCTTCGTATATAACTTAATGATATGAACAATTCTCTCATATGATATCAGTTATGAAGTCAAAATGTAATCATGAAAGGATCCAAACAACTGGC
This sequence comes from Dreissena rostriformis, assembly GCA_007657795.1. Lineage (NCBI taxonomy): Eukaryota > Metazoa > Mollusca > Bivalvia > Myida > Dreissenidae > Dreissena > Dreissena rostriformis. The sequence continues at coordinate 129,690 of VMBQ01002490.1, read as the reverse complement.
CACAAAATAAAAATAGATATTTATCTCAGAATGAATAAACTAATTTCTTATTATATATACCGCATTTTATCTGTTACTAGATGCCAGTATTATTTTTTGTCAAATTCAGAATTTTAATCAAATTTTGGCCCTTCCTTTTTGACCCTTTTAAATAAGATGATACCTTTAAAGCCCCCATAACGCTCAAAATAAACGTAAAATAAACGGAATTTTTGTAAATATATAGCAAAAGCCAAAATGTCAACGCGAGATGTGTTCTTGTAACATAGATTTAACGAGATATAAAATGCTTTTTTATTTTGATGCGGCACAATATATTCCATTTTAATTTCCCGCAACGATATCTATTCATACGACACGCGAACACTCAATGGGACATGAACATGTGTTTAATATATTTTACCACAAACAAACAAAAAAGAGCATTTTGTTTCGTGTAAAATCTATGTTGCCAGACCACATCTAATTTTGAAATTTTGGCTATTGCTACAAGGAACATTGATTGTTTATGTGTTAACTTTATTTTACGAAAAATTTAACGAAATTTCTGTTGATTTTGAGCGTCATATAGGCTTTAATGACCTCGTTTATTCCAGGCTACCTGTTCGTTTTGACTGAGAAGATTGTTGATTCCATGACACTGACGACAAACGATGGCGCGGACAGGGAGTTTCTAAAAGTGCTGACCAATCCCTTTACGAAACTAATAATTCAAGTACGTACAGTAATACTAAACATAAAAAAGTCATCGACCTTTGTGTTATAACTTTGTTTCTATTATATTTTGTCGTCAAATAGTTAACGGTAATGAGTATTGATACATAGGAAATAGGTCACATTTGCTTAGCAATTCCAAGGGATTTAGTGATCTAGTTTTAGAAAGTTGCCTGATAAGGTTGTTTCATTTATTTAAATATAGCTTTATTTCTTCCATATGTGAAGAGCTTTACATGAATGTATGTTAAGAGGAGTTCTGCAGCAATATGGCTATTTACAAAACTGGAGAGAAGACGTGTAATTGTATCACTTTTTTCTATATGTTCTTAAACACCAATGTATATTCTCTCTTAAGGTGGAGAGTAAGGTCATTGAGGCCGTCGCAAATGGTGACGTCGATGCCATGAACAAGAGCATGATCAAACATTGCTGCACGAAGGGAAGCGTCAACGTGACGTACGTCAATACGTCAACGCCTGACAACCGCACATACGTTGCCAAAGAATCCATTTGTCTGGAGAAATGTAAGAAGAACTTAAGTAATTAATGTATTATGACCTGGTACTGGCCATACAGATATTTAAACTAAGACTCTTATTATAATATAATTGACCATGTACATTCTTGCGTGTGTAAGCATAATTTGTAAAAGTTCCATAAACTGTATCATATTTGAATGCTTCCCAAAATATGTGTTTATTTATTTTTTATGAGAGCGCTAAGTATAAGTCCATACACCACTCTTGGTTTTAGGTAAATACTTGTTTGAGGGTGCCGCGAACAACCTCAGTGATGGAGAAATTGGAGGCATCCTCCTAGTTATCTCCCTAGTTCTTCTCTGTACGTGCCTCGTGCTGATTGTCAAGACCCTGAACTCACTTCTGCAGGGAAAAGTCAGCCTTATCATCAAGAAGTTCGTAAACGCAGACTTTCCAGGATTTATGGGTTACTTTACAGGATACCTGGCGATATTGATAGGTACCGGACTAACCATTCTCGTCCAATCAAGTTCCGTGTTCACATCCGCGCTAACGCCATTGGTTGGAATCGGCGTCATCGAACTTGAGCGAATGTATCCGCTAACACTTGGGTCGAACATCGGCACAACAACAACATCAATTTTGGCGGCATTTGCTCAGAGCTCAAGCGACATAAGACTTGCTTTGCAGATTGCATTTTGCCATTTATTTTTCAACCTTACCGGCACAGTTTTATTCTACCCCATTCCCCAACTCCGTTTCCCTATTAGATTGGCAAAGTTCCTGGGTAATCAGACCGCAAAATACCGATGGTTTGCTGTCGTGTATCTGATTCTGGTGTTCTTCCTATTCCCAGTAGCCGTGTTTGCGCTTTCGGTGGTACACTGGATTGCGATGGTAGCAGTACTGGGACCAATTCTTCTGCTAGTAATAGCGGTCGCCGTCATAAATATCCTACAGAACAAAGCGCCGAAGGCGCTGCCAATGGTGCTAAGGAACTGGTACTTTTTGCCTGAGCCGCTCAGGTCGCTCAAACCCATGGACAGAGTCATGCAAAAGATCGTCTCCTGTTTCCCTTGTTGCGCTAACAAGGCTACGCCGGAGGAAAATGACGAACACACTGGAGAATCGAACTCGACAACAAAGTTGTAATACGATATTGAAAAACCTATTTTTGAACGCGTCTTCACGTTTGTAAATACTGACTAATCAATTAACTTAATTAACAATGAAATCACGTTTATTTATTGTGTCTGTTCGTATTGATATACAAAATATAATGGTCAATCATATCTTTAATAAGCGAATTAATGTATCCGTTTTATTTACAATTTAAAAAATTATCAACATATGAAACGTGCATATCTTATGCACACATTATTCATAAAGTTATTGTTTTACAAATTTAATATTATACATTAACTCTATGTATCTATGGAACGTGAAAAACATAATTAGTGCAATCATATATAATTGCAATTTAGAACAAGAGATGTGTTTGTCAGAAACACAATGCCCGTGTGTGTTTGAGATTTATTTACAGGTCGTCCAGAGTCTTCGCGACTACAGATGTATCGACCTGCCCCTGTGACCCTTCAGGGTAGAAATTTAGGTCATATTATACATCAGAGCACGATGGCCAATGAGACCTTAATGTGACTAGATGTTTTTTTTTTTTTNTCAGAAACACAATGCCCGTGTGTGTTTGAGATTTATTTACAGGTCGTCCAGAGTCTTCGCGACTACAGATGTATCGACCTGCCCCTGTGACCCTTCAGGGTAGAAATTTAGGTCATATTATACATCAGAGCACGATGGCCAATGAGACCTTAATGTGACTAGATGTTTTTTTTTTCTTTTTTTTTGATGGATTATGTTGTTGTTGTGACAATATTTGATATTTAGTTGTTTGCCTTTTATTGTAATGGTTTTTGCAGTATTTCTATTATCTCTAGATTAGCATTATCCTTATTGGCATTAATATTTATTCCTTATAGTTGTGTGTGGTTTTTGTGCTCTCCGCCCCAAGAGGTGTTAGTGGGGGTTCGAGCGGGATACAGAGGGCGCCCCGATTCCAGAGGCGCCCCTGGATCTTTTAAGTGCCCGGTGTACAGCACCGATACACTGCACTTTTTTTTGACTTTTGACCTTGAAGGATGACCTTGACCTTAACCTTTCACAATATAAAATGTGCAGCTCCATGAGATACACATGCATGCCAAATATCAAGTTGCTATCTTCAATATTGCAAACGTTATGGCCAACGTAAAAGTTTTTGGACGGGCGGACAGGCGGACAGACGGACTGACAGTTCAACTGCTATATGCCACACTACCGGGGGCATAAAAAATGCACCTTATATTTAAAACAAAATAAGTGATTTGTTTAAGTGCCTGTTTAGTTTTCATATGTGATATGTAAAAAAAATAGTATAATGCATAAATTATAACATTTATAAAGAGGTAACTATTACATTGTATATAGTTTCATTATTTGTTGTCTTAGTTGATCTGGAATCATATACAATATCAACTCCATGTTCTTGATTTTTTTAATTGATTTTGAGAATACTTATATAAAAAAGGGCATTTATGAAATCTGGGTATGATTATTTAATAATATAATTATATTAACTAACTTTTTTGATAGCAAATGGCATATGGGGTTACGTATTGTGGTAAATTGTTTTGTATCGCATTTAGTGTTGTTTTGTGTTCAATACATGTATTTTATACACATTTATGTCTTTCTTCTTTTTTTGGTACTAAAATAACAATAAAATACTGATGTTTGTTTTTTGTTTTAACTCTTTCAGTGCTGGAACCAAATTTTGAAGGCCTTTGCAAACAACATGGATCCAGATGAGATGCCACATAACTTGGCGTCTCATCAGGATCCAAACTGTTTGCTATTCTAATAGTATTCTTTGGAAAAAAAATCGAAGAAAATGCTAATTAAAAAAATTCAGCAGATGACATTTTAGCAGACGACAAATTTCCCAGCATGCAAAGGGTTAAGTATTTCTCCAACATACAACGCATCTATAGCAGGACCCAGTTGTTCAAAAGACCGCTGGTTTATAATAACAATGGTAACTGTTCTCACGCACATATATTTGATAATCGTCTGCGAGTCAACCACTTTCCAAAATCAGTTAAACAAAATAACAACTCCTTCATAGTGAAGCTCGTTCAAGTAAAGAAATAGAAACCTTTGATAATGTGACCAACGGGTAAAATGTTCAGCAACTGATTCTAGTGAAGTCTTTGTCAATCAAACGACACTCAAAACATAGAAATTTGACAATAGTTCTTACGAACATTAAAAACTGTTTTAGTCTCAAAACAGTGTCTTACTTGCAAAATTAATTTGATACTTTTTCTGAAAATCTTCCGTTCTTAATACACATAAATAAACAATTTAATACCGTTAATAATGTAACACTTTTATTTGGGATTTTCTTAATCTGCAAAGCGTCAATTAAAAACTATTTGTGTCAAACTTATGTTAATATTTTAATCAATATATATGCGGTCCCATACATAGTTACGGCAATTTGCGGAACCAATGCCCGCATCAATTCTACGAGTGAACACGAGGAGCAATTTGTCAACAGAACACTACCACCGTGTTAATGTGCAGGGCAGTGTGATCACAGAGGTATGTCTTAATGTTGCACAAAACATAATCCTACCTTCACTGAACTTGAGTATTCCTTCATTATATCAATTCATTTATTTATATTAACATTCTGCTGTTTTACACACCAGATTAAAGACTCCGTAGCACTTAACTAATGAACTAGTACGATTCATTAATTGCATTTGTCGTTTAACGCAACACGTTCTTCAAGTACAAAGTCTACTGTGTTTGTATATGTTTCGCCTAATAACAAACAGATCAAATAACGTAACGATTAGGTATAAATCTTAATTAAGTCTGTTTGATAGTATAAATATAGTCTGATCTATTGTGTGAAAGAGGCACGCGATGGGGAATAAGCAATACAACGTTTCATTTTCGTGCAAATTGGAATAATTGGATCTATCATTTTATTTGATTTGTTTTCCATACATGTATGTCTAGAGTTAAATTCATGTAATTTGATGTTATATAATATTATGTGTATTCACCAGCATAATGCCATATAGCCTGGAAGCACCCATGAATACCGTGTACTAAGAGAATCAGTACTCAGTGACTCACTTTGGGACCATCATCATGGTAGTTGCAATTTCAAACATACATAGATTTATAGTCATTGCTATTTTAATTATTGTTAAGCATGTTCCTGTTTCTCATTATAATATATATATATATATATATATATATATATATATATATATATATATATAACGGTTAGTTTAACAAAACGGGTGTGAACATATGTTATGAACATTTTAAAGTTGATCATATACTGTAATTGTTATTAACATGTTGTTGGGGGATAGTGTCTACCCATGCAGGAAAGAAACATTCCATATGGCCCCTTGCCTGCTACTTTGTAAGAAGTTTTTGTTGAACACCGAATCGATTTTCTGATTTTTACAGTGTGCTGATTGTTTTTTACAGTACATAAATTATAAATTGTCTAAGTGAATTTGATGTACAATCATGTAATTGAAATAATTATTGTAAATAAAGAATAGTGGCACCAGGATCCCCACAACAACAGAGGTATAGCGACCCCTATTGATCTTTGTACATAATTAAATAAATGAGTGTTTCTTTAAGGGGACTTTGTCACGCTTTGATAAATTGACAAAAGTGAAAAACATTGTTACAAATTTGCAAATTTTCGTTGTAGTTACGTTTTTTGCAAGGAAACAGTTATACTGAACATTTACTCCGCTCTAAAATATCCATTATATGCATCTTATGACGATTTAAAAACCTGAAAATTATCAAGCGTTACAAACGCGAAACGATTGAATACTTTGGATCGTTCTGTTGTAATCGTTATATTTTGTGACATTACGAGGATTGTTGACTTCTACTTAAAGGGTCAGTGGTTAGAGGTCAGGTGTGGCTTACTTTTTTCTTTCTTTCTCTAATTTTATTTTTGTTTTATACTGGAGCTCCTTTGTTCCGATGTTTACATTTATCAATTAAAGGCATTTAATGACAAGCTTGAAAACATGCAAAAATCTGTGAACTTGTCCCTTTCATGATTGATAAAGTGTTATGTAATGGGTACTGATAAGTGATCTAATCTTCGTTAACATATTACAATAAAACATGTATTTCAAGTAAAGGTAACAATATAACTTGCCACTAACGGTTTCATAACTCTCCATTCCACCTGTTTCCTCTCCTAAGCTAATGAACCCTTAGTTGGAAATAAAAACGGACAATTGAATTATATAATTATTAATTTTACAACTATATTAACAGATTAATACAAGTAACAATAGTATGTATTCCCCTTAAGTAGCCACATTTGCCTTGGCAAACTGATCACCGCTCATTTCAAAGTCGTGGCGATGTCATATCCAAGCACATGCAACATTTTATAAACACACACATGATTTCTCAGAGCATAAGCATAACCGGGTGTAATCGCCTTTTATTGAAAGGGATTTTTCCACGTTTTGGTTAATTGACAAAATTGTAAAAAGTTGTTTCAGATTCGCAAATATTCGGTGTAGTTATGATATTTGTGAGGAAACAGTAAAACTGAACATTAACCATACTCTAAAATATCCATTATATGCATCGTTATACAATTTAAAGACCTGAACATTATAAAGCGTTACAACGCGAAACGATTGAATAATTTGGAGACTTCTGTTGTTATCGTTATATTTTGATTCCTTTTCCAGACTGACTAGAAACAAACTCACAGTTCCCATGAGACTTAGTTTGATGGATATCGCATCAACAAGAGAAATGATCAGTGATCACCAGAATGTTTTCGTATCCACCCTTTGATGTTTCCAAGGACAACAATTCTACACATATAAATTCCATCGGTGCAGTCGAGTAAATATTGACTAGTTAAGCGTTGGACGGTAGGGTTTTTTCTGCGGATACATCGATCGCATAATTCAACCTTATCTCTCATCTAGCTGTCAATACCTGGCCAAAAAATATTTGTTTGAAAAGTGAAGCTGTTCGGTCCCGGCCTTGATGACCCAGTTCGTCATGTAAACACCTGAACATATTATGACGTATTTCAGTGTGTAATACCAATTTAAAGAAAGGGCATCTTGTCACTGTGATATACTACACCATCACGAAGAAATAGCAACCTGTCCAATAACAGGAGCACTGTTCAGCAACACTGAAACTTAAAAGAGCTTGAACTTGACTGACAGATGATGCTAAAGAAACCGCTTTTATGACCGGAGTTTCAATGGTGTATTCATCGGAAGAACTGTTGACATCCGGCCGCCTAGACAAACCATCAGCATCAGTATTACTAATGCAACTAAGGTATTTCATATTAAAATCGTAGCTGTAATTGTTTCTACAGATTTCTTCTCAAGCTATTCCAGATTTTCATCTAGGGCATTTCCAGGTTCTTCGTGAATGTCTATTCTGGAACTTTCGTGTTCTAGGTAAAAAATCTTGGCATCGCTGCTCACACTGTCCTTTATTCGCCGTATCTTCTCCAGCACTTGCTTCTTTTCCATCTCTTTATTCTGTGATGGTAAGCTTATTAGTTGTTTGCGCCTTTTTCTATTGTCTTTCTTCAACCAAACGAGCACGTTGCTCTCGTTTCTGTCTCATTTGTGTATCAAAACCGCAGTCTTAGACTTAACTGTTCTCTTAACAATCTCTTTCTCTTTCTCACTCTCGAGTTAACGTTACTCGCTCCTTGACAAATATTGCGCCAAACTGTAAATTAATTATTTTATAAACAAAACTACTTAAAACACTACAACTACAAAGCTCTTTTTTTTAAATGACACACTACAATACAAACTCAAATAATGTTTACAAATTACCTACGTAACAACTAATTCTAAATTACACACTATCCAAACAATCAATAAACTCTATACAGCACAATACATTTCCACAACACAAACACAAAACACCAAATTCATTTACAAATAAAACAGTGCATTTTTTTACAATACCTAATTCTCACCAACTCACGAAGACTAATCGTCGATTATTTCACGCTATTACCGACAACGCGTATCACAGGTATACTATCCCTTTTCTTTAGTAACTATTAAATAACAAATTATTATGACATGTATAATAATTAATTTAGAAATCTGGTGTTGTACAAACCAATGATGGTTGCGGACACAGAAGTACCCGGAATTCCACTGTATGAAGGCATGTCCTTCATTGTCTCGATACTAGAAATGGTGACGCTATCTGGTGCTGGCGTCACATGCCCACCACCCGTCTTCCCGGCGTTTTTCCTGTGTGTCGTTACAACGTCTCCTGTATTCCCCACCATTTTCCGATATTTTTCTAAATATATAACACAAAGAAAAATTACGAAAAATGTAATGTGCATTTCGACTTCTATATTGCAAACTTAATTGATTATTTATCAATTCAAAAACATTATATTCAGTCACACGCGCAACGTGAAACTTGTCAGACATTTATGATTAAAGTTGAATTGTTCATTTCTGAAAATGAAGCATGCATCAATACCTGGTCAGATAGAGTATTTGACCAAGCTTACTTACCGTTAACAGTTTTATTGTTGTCTCGTGTAAATGTGAAAATAACAAAAAAGTAAAACACGAAATAACAAAAACATATTTACACATGTACAGTGTTAATTGTATTTACAATTCACCACTTTTCCATGCAATGTCGACAGAAGACTTTCACATTTTCAGTCCCATGCTATTTCAGATAATTGTACAGATTGACATAATATAATCAAGCAGAATATGTATACGAATATTATTATACACAGATCCACTTACATATTTATCAATTTATGTTTGTCTTTTTTTTATTTTCGAGCAATACTTCTGTATAATGTTTTTACTTGGCTAGTAGACTTAACCCCAATTTGCAAACACTCGTTTCCGTGACATACTTTTATGGTGTACATTTCTTATAACTATGTGTTGTTTGTATCTTAAACTCCATCGTAAAATAACACACGCATTATTTCCTTTTAAAACTATGATGTCCGTCATAAATAATTTCATCGTTAGTTGTCATTTTGGCCGAGAGTTAGAGTATACTTAATGGTGCAGGTATGCAATGCTTTACTTTCTAAACAAAACCAACATCATTTTTTTGAAGACATAATTCTCTGTTAGGGCACTTGTCATGACTTTAATTTTGGATTGTTGTTTGTAGATTGTGGTAGGAAAACAGTGTTGTGTACTAGAAATTCACTATTTTTCTTGAAGATTGGAGACTACACGAGACTATGGCAGTTGGCGGTACACTGGAGAGTAGCCGGTAATAAAATGAATGTAAAACGATGAACTTTGAATCGCGTTCTTTCTTACATACCGCATGACCTATCTTTGTATTGTTTAAATCACTTCGGCTTGGAATGCTCTTTTAGAGAAGTTATTGCTTTCACATTGCATTTGTTCAGGTGTTTTTTTAGTATATAATGACCAGAATCGTTATTTCTTTTCTCCATTGTCCGCCATCTTGGAAACTGCCGTATGCAACAGGTGTGCATAGAAACGTACCCTCGTGAATGTCGGACTACATTCGCGAACCAATAGTTAAGCCTGCTATCGTTCGGCGACAACTCGACACGCTCCGTTTGCACTCGTGCTACGGAATTATCGGTGCATACAATTTCAAATCTTATTAAGTTTATTTTCTTATTTGAGGTCATCCTATAAGGTCATTGTTGTTTTTTAACTGAACCCACAGAATCGCTCAAACTTTAAGGTCAAATACTTTAATGTCAATGTCCCGAGGACACTCAAGTGTTTCAGCCACCTGCTCATCAGCATAAATCACTAATCCTCTCTATAGTTCTTAATTTTGATATAGCTGATGGCTTGTTGCAATACTAAATAATATTATATTAGATGTACCCCTTTTCCAGAACAAGGCTCATACGTATAAACGTGTCTTCTACTATAAAGTTTCCATGTAGTGTTACGAGATGGTTCTCGTACTTTTTCAAAATATATTTACATATAATAATAAATACTACACTCATTTCGAATTACAGATTCAACCAATTAAATAACTGATTGTCTTCCTCGCAAATGTTTTTGCTTGTTTTCGTGGTTCTAGTTATTTCAAGTTTTAACTATATTACACATTTACATTATATTATTTTTAGCTTCACTTTTGTATAAAATAAATAATTGTATCATGTTTTTAGTATACTGTATTTATTGATTGGTTGCTGTTATTACATATTAGAATTTATAGTGTTGAGTGTATGTATATACAAAATCAACTCTTAAGCAATTGTCATGTATGCATATAATGCAATAATGAAAACTCAATGGAATGTGTATATGTCTTTCTTAAGTGTCAACACTAAGCATACCCAGACATCCTATTCGTGCGCGAATTTAGGCGCAATTTTGCACAACTTCGTTATGGAACCCCTCCGCTAGAAATTGAAACAGGCAGATATCGAGGTATAGCTAGAGAACAACGGGTTTGCCCAAATTATAAGCGAATTACATTTTCTATAAAAGTGCCTTGTCCTGTATGACATACGAAAAGCATATAATAAAACGTTAATGTTTTAAACCCAAATATACACATTTTTTTATAATGTTGCCAAGTAAAAAGGAACAGACAATAAAACAAACTGCTTCTAACATTCTCAAAGCACTTGAAAAGGGGAACATTAGTTTTTTTATCTTTGATATAACCATGTTATGTGTGTTTTCACAGAACTTAGTTCCGTTCTCGAATAATCGTTAACATGAACTTATATTTAAAATGTAGTTTCCTACCGAGAAAGTCCTATATTTCGTTTCGATATGGCTTTTTACACCGAATAAACGTGATCAAACGTGTATATTTGTACATTTACAACGTTAAGGCGGCAAGTATACACACTTATACACACGCATAACCGACCCCAAATACCATAATGACAGAGTGTACTGATGTCATTAAAGAAAAATATTGAAAATAGCCGTCTCTGGGTTTGTCACTTTGTCATACTGAATATTATATAAACACTTTGTGTCTACCTTTCGTTTCTTTATAATACATTTTATTAATTAAGATAGAGGAAAACAGAAAATGTATGTGTCCGCATATATCTTGCATATAGAAAAGGCAAATTGTCTAAATAATTATTTCGTTTCAATATCATCGCTAGACACGTCTTCCGGAGTTCTACCTGACTCTAGTGTTTTGCGTTTAATTACTTAAACGAAGTTTCAATAAACGAATATGAAATAAAATATATAATTAAGATTTTATTTACTAATAAAGCGGTTGGTGAAGATTTAATCAGCCATTTAGTTCTTAAGCTTTCGTGTTCCTCAATAGCAAAACCACTTTGCTTTCTCTTTAACAAATCTTTACAAGAATGCACATTTCCTGCACTGTGGAAGAAAGCAATGGTCATGCCCTTACTAAAGAAAGGAGATGCAAATACACCTTCGAATTATTGTCCCATCTCACTTTTAAACTGCCTTGGTAAATTAATGAAAAGAGTTGTTTATAAGCATCTTTATAACCACTTTGTTTCGCATAACCTTATATTTTTCAAGCAGTCGGAATTTCTTAGAGGTCACTCTACTGTCTTCCAGCTTATTGATATTTTCGATCAAATAGCTCGTTCTCTTGACGAAAAAACAGTTGCTTGTATGTTGTTTTTTTTTTTATATATTTCCAAGGCATTTGAGAACGTATGGCATCAAGGCATTAAACTTAGAGAAAATGGGATCGGTGGTAACTTGTTAAATGGATAGAGAGTTATTTATCTAACCGAACTCAAAAAGTATTTGTCAGATCCTATATGTCCGATGTGTTGCAAGTAAAAGCTGGCGTTCCTCAAGGCTCAGTCCTTGGTCCGTTATTTTTTTTAATTTACGTTAATGACATTGTAAATAATCTTCTTAGCATCACCCGCCTGTTTGCAGATGATATGTCTTTATCTTGTACGACATCAAATTTAAGTGATCTTGAGGGCATAGTGAATCATGATCTACATCAGATAAACTTTTGGGCCAAAATTATTTCGTCGTGTTTGACCAATATCAACATAAATGTGTCAGAAGTAAACATAGCAGTAGCAGAGAAAGTAGCAACAACAGCAGCAAATATTACTGCACCTACACCTAAAATTACTCCCTTTAACCCCCGCCATCTGCTCGTCATAATAAGCCCCACGAACCACAGTTATATACGATCTTTTTCCATATGAACGTATTCTTAATTATACGTATGTATGTATTTATTTTGACCTTGCAGTCATAGATAACCCATGAAAGTGCAAGCACTTATTTCCAATGGGGTCCTTTGGTTTTGCTGAAGAGACAGCGGGTATAAGAGACAGTTTTTGAGATAATACAAGGAATCCGAGTGCGATACCCTAGCTCTTTGCGAATAGATGCCTTGGTTCTTTTACGTGCTCAGTGTATAGCACCCATACACGCGAGAATTACCTGGGTTTCATACCGATACATCTCTAAATGGGTGGGAAACACTTGAAGCATTTCTGAAATTTCCAGTGCCCCGGCCAGGGATTGAACCCACGACCGCTGGAAGGGTAGACCAGTGTTTTACCACTCGACTACCGACCACACGAAAATATTAAATATTAATATATATTAAAATATTATTTTGTAAAAGGGAACAGCCATGCCGCATAAAAGCAAAAATTGCTTAATGCATCGCACAAATATATCAGTTTTTCTAAAATGTCCATTGCCTAAACCTTCTGTATGATCATTTTTTCGGCGTCAACATTGGTTCCAAGACGACCCGAGGTAGTGAGCTCATCGTCGCTTTTAACTTCTATATTAAAGCATTTAGCTGACATACATATTCGACCAACTCACTTAATGAATGAATGGTTTTAACGCACTTCAATAAGCATTTAAATAACAATAAGATCATGTACAGCAATAAATACGAACGACACGCATCGTTAACGTTCCGCTCAATGATGCACATTAACGACAGGTATTTAAGGTCGTACGATGTTACATACGAAAATCACGTATTTTTAACGCGCCATTCAACGCTACATTGAGAAAGACAATGTAACGCTACACGTAACTTTAACGTTCCATAAAACGATCCATACTTAACGATACGCGATTTTAACGTTTCATGCACAACACGAAAGACATGTATAACACGGTCGGAACATTTGAAAATACGAACGACACTAAGCCTTAACCAATATATGCCTAGTGGACTCTCCCTTCTAAATTTGATCAATTTATTTCCAAAATTAGGGATGTCTAGTATATTTATTTCTATATTTAGAATATTTCTTACGGAATTTCTTTTATGCAAACAGCGCAGACCCTGATGAGACGCCGCATCATGCGGCGTCTCATCTGGGCATACGCTGTTTGCCAAGGCCTTTTTTCTAGACGCTAGGCATAAATGGGTTAAGGTTTCATACAACAAAACAATACTAGTGAAACGCATATTTAACGTTCTACTACAACCCTACACACATACGACACGCATCTTGAACGTGTTTGATACCGTAACAAATGAACGTTCCTTTAAAGAAGCATCTTGCATCAAGCCCCTTTAAAATTATGTACTTCACTCGGTCGCGGGAAGGAGTGTCACACATGGGCTTTTTATGATGGAGACTTTATATCAGCGGAATGTCATTAGATCCCGTTATAAACCAGGTGAAAGCTGATAAGGGACTCATGGGCTTTTCATGAATCAAATTTAGGTCACCAGAACGTTAAACGATCGGGTTATAAACCAGGTGAAAGCTGATAAGTGACTTCTCATGCGGACTTCATACCCGCTTCTTCGGTTGAATGTAAATTTCACAGTTCTTAAGGAGAGCTCCATCGCCGATTTGGTGACAGCTTGTATGCAGTTAGGTCGAAGTAAGCACGAACAAAGAGAGAGACGGGCAAAAAGACAAATTTATTGATAAAATACCGTTAAATTAAAAAACGCATATTTTTTTGCTTTTCATTTCAACTATTAGAGGCAAAATAATTGTGTCGAAGAAGGGTGCAACGGGCTATCACATGGCCGCTTATAATGTCGTTTATCAGTATTGCGAATACATTTATATTATATTTTCGTCTTTATCAAGTCTGACCAGGTAATTGGCATATGGGTAAGCCGTTTGCAAGGCGCTCACGATATCGTTTGACATTAGATTTTGTCGTAAACGTCCCTTTATAACACCATTAATACAAGTGCTTTTTGTTGCATGCGCATATAATTCAACGAACCCTTCAGTTGTGCTTTGTCTGTGTTTACTTAAAAACAATAAAAGTAGATCTTCGTGAAAGTATCGAACATTTCACAGGGCATTGTAATAAACTTAATGTTTTAAAAACAAAGCACATTCCGTTTATATTAACATAGGTTTTATCTAATATTTACACGCGTTTGATCTTAAAAACATTTTGCCCATTCTTACTTCGGGGAATTTCTGAATACACTTTACTGAAGTATTAAAAATGAAAACAACTCACCTATGTCAGAGAAAAAAACAACCTTTCAATCTGTCTTTTCATGAATAAAAAAAACCCAAAAATGAAATCCAAATAAACAAAGAAAATGATGAAAGTAACCTCGGACTTTTTATGACCGACTTGAAAAAACGGGATAAAGAGAATTAGTCTATATATACATTGTGATAGTGTTTTGTTTAATTAAATTATGGTCGCAAATGTAAACGTAAGAGTATATACATTTGTCACTCGTGCTGGCTAAATGGCTGATCAAAAACCAGTCGCATGTTATCAATGAAGTCCTCACACGGATGTGCTGATAAGGGACAACGCTTTTCACTTGTGTCCTCTCACGTGGATTATCTACCTCTTCTTCACGTTTCAAGTACACGAGTACTCAATATCCGTATATTCCGTCCCCTGCATTGAAACTATTATATATGGAGACAACACACGTGGCTATTTAACAAATACTAAAATAGGTGATGCAGTTCATAAATGTATTATTAATTGTAAGCGCTTTGATTCGTAAATATGCTACAGAACGACTCTCAATCCTTTTTTCTTCTTTTGCCCTTATCAAGCATTTCTTTACTTCTGTTATGTTCTTCCCAGAATTCTGCGATTCTGTCTACTTCATCCTTCAAATGTCAACCTTACACCGTTTTTTCACAAATGAAACTCTTTACTCAGAGTTATTTTTTTAAATATTGTTATTATTGTGTTATCAAACAAAAATCAACTATGTTCGTCTAACAGCATGTTATTGTATTTGTATAGGAAGAAGAACTATATAAGACATTGTCATCCGTTCTTAGCCTATGCAAACATGTAAACTGTATAAATGTTGTATGTAAATCTATGTAAAACAATGTGTATTGTTTGAAATAAATATGTTTAAACTAAGTTCACGAGCATGCAATACTCTTAAATCCGAACCAGTTCTCAAAGAACTTTGTTTCGGGCAGCTTAAACACGCACACTGACTGAAAAATAGACAAATATATACATGTGTATTATTATTCCGGTATTTTTAATCAAATTCACAAGAGCTTATTTGTTTACAACACAGTGTTCTTCTTTAGTGAACAACAATGTGTGGCATGTAGTTTGCAAAATTATGTCCAAATATTAAGTATGTAAATAATTGATTTATCGCTAACAACAAGACTCACTTTCCGAATAAGATAAGATCGCTATTTTATTGAAATATTAATGTCCTTGTTATCTAATGGTTAAGTCATTGGTCGCTCGTACACGATTATTACCTTTGTAAAGTCGGTCGAAAATGCACCTACCGGTTTGTGCTGATAAGGGACGACGCTTTTCACTACAAACCGAACGTCAGGGAGTATGTACTTTTTATAAATCGTACATAACAATCATGATTAGTACACCTTGGACTAAATCACTGTTTACATAAGTGTATACATTCCGTTCGCACTTCTGGACATTGATAGCTTAAATGACTTAAGTAAATAACAACAAACACTTATGAGTTGCATAAAGACCGTGAATGTTCGGAAAAACGTTCAAATGCACACTGAAATACATTGATATAGATTAACCTCTCCCTTTCAAAAATTATTTTGTAATCTGTTCAAACAAAAACATTCGAAAAGCACGCGCTTGAACAAACATACAAAGAGATACAGTCTATTACAAACCTGTTAAACCAGACAATCGTTTCATAAAATCATTATATGAGTGAGGAATATGATATGCCCTAAATATTTAATATATGTAATTTTGTTAATGATTATTTTGCTAAGAAGACAGGCCAATAACACAACGATACATCATCAATGGTTTAAAATGAATAAAGACACTGTACTTATTAAATGTTGAAGATCGATTTCATTTATTTCTACATAAGTGAAGGCACGTGTTTGTGATCATGAGTAAATATTGCCCTCAATCTAGTCAGGAATACTTTGTTCCTGTTTCGGGTGACATTCCATAAATCTTGTCGCCATGCCTCGACTGATTGCAGTCTACCAGTAGTGAGTTTACGGTTACTATAATGACACATCATGATCGGATAGCAGGCTTTGTGTTCAAACATCTTGACCCTTCGTTCACCCTGACATCAGAGCAATAAATTTATTTGGCCAAGTAAGAGTCAATTTCATTGTGTCACGAGTTCACAAAAGATCAATATTCCTCTTTAAAAAAACGCTTAGCCTTTTTCTTTGTATAGTTCTCTAAAGCCATGTTTCCGTAAAGCTGTCTTCGGTGTAGCTATCAAAAGCCGGTTTTCCGTGAAGCATTCTACGGTGTAGCTGTCATAAATTTTAACCTGCAATATCTGCCTCAGCATTATGGATTTTAACCTGCAATATCTGATCAAATTATTTTGCAATCAGATCATCAATACCCGTGTTAGGATTTTGGCGCGTCGTCGCACGACGTCGCCGCAAACGTCCCCGTTTTATTTGACGTCATATTTATATACTTGTTATTGTACGTTAATTTTTGAAAGTCAGATAAAGGTACGAACCTACACAACACGTAGTTATCTATTACGATCGCATATTTTGGTGCCGTGACAAAAAATGAATCTACAGAAGTTATTAGCAGCAAGAGACGGACATAGGGCTACGCTTGAAGATTTATTCGTGCAACTAGAAACGGCAAAGGAAAATAACTCATCCGATGAATTTGAGCTGTGCTTTGAAATGATCAATGACGTTCTTGCATTGTTGAAGTCTGTTGACGAGAAGATTAAAAACACCACCGACGCGGTTGCAGAGATATAAGAAGCATTCAGCAAGCGCTAAACACGGTTCGAGCGCCCCACCCGCTAGCCTTGAACATGAAGCTGCAAACACTAACCAGTCATCGAAGCCGCACATACAACCCCCCGCTGTATAGGAACTGCACCAGATGATACAGCAAGTACACGAACAGCTGCAGATGCCACATCGTTTACCAAAATTAACACTACAGACTTTCAACGGTGAAATAATGAACTGGCCTACGTTTTGGGATTCGTTTTCATCCGCCGTACACAACAACCCCCGCTTACATGACGTACAGAAGTTTTCATACCTGAAATCTCTTATGCAAGACGAAGCTGCCAGAACAATTGAGGGATTTACGCTAAGTAACGCCAACTACCCGCAAGCTGTAAATTTACTCCAGCAGCGGTATGGACAGATTCAGAAGATCACCGCTGCAAACATGTCCAACTTACTACAGCTTCAGTCACCCGCCGCAAACATCCGAGAGCTTCGTAACTTCTACGATCGTCTGGAAACCAACACCCGAGGATTAGATGCACTTGGAGAGGCACAGGATTCCTACATTAATCTGTTGATTCCTATTATTTTAGAAAGACTTCCGTCGGAAACCCGCAGAAATCTAGCCCAAGAAAATAAAACCCAAACGTAGACTCTCTCAGATTTGAGGCAAGTTATTTTTCGCGAGATCGATATTATGGAAGCTGGGGACAGTCATGAAATCCGCGACCCACCATTTCCGACAGCAGCCTTCCATTCAAGTGCCCGGATGAACGAAAACCGACAGAAGCGAACCGATGCCAATACGCGAATGACGGTCAGTGAGCGTGAGAGTAAGAAGAGACGAACAGAATGTGTATTTTGCGGGAAACAACATAACGGTAACTGTCATTCTGTAAGTTGCATTCCCGAGAGAGTTTCTATTGTGAAGAACAAGAAACTGTGTTTTAATTGTTTAAGTAACAGACATTCAGTGAGAGACTGTCCATCGTCATGGAGATGCAGACATTGTGGTGCACGTAAACACCACAAGAGTTTGTGCGAGAATACACACGCAAAGACGCCGTCCACAGGAAACGGAACAATTGTTACCAGAAGTCATCCGAATGAAAGTATCGGAAGTGCTTGTAACAATGATAACGTTGCTACAGTGCTTCACACCACTGCGCAATCGCCCCCCTTCTAGTGTGCTGCTGAAAACTGCGGTAGCGCCAGTGTATTCACACGGGTTGTGCTTAGACACTTACTAACAGTGATAATAAACATGATGCACTTTACAAGCGAATATTGTAACTATTTGAGTGGATGAGCAGTGATTGATATTTTTCCTTGAACATGATAGTGTTGCATTAATTGTCATGATATATTATTTTGTCGGCGAGAGAATGTTAGGATTTTGGCGCGTCGTCGCACGACCTCGCCGTTAACGTTCCCGTTTTATTTGACGTCATATTTATATACGTGTTATTGTACGTTACTTTTTGAAAGTCAGATAAAGGTACGAACCTACAAAACGCGTAGTTATCTATTACGATCGCACAACTCGTATCTGCTTAAATATGTTTAAATCTATAAATTTCTGTCGATTTTGAAATTGTACCAATGCCATTAATACATTCTCATCGCATGTTTGATCACACAAACGTGCGATGTCAACACAGCGTAAGTGGATTTTTAATGTCCGCAATGTCAACTTGCGTCATCTCTAGGACATCATGCGGGCAACCTATAGGTACCATGCGTTTGCTTGCCTTAAAAACCGCCTGCCGCAAAAACGCACGATAAAGATGCTCACGAAGTGCAACTTTATTTCGTTAATATTTATTTACCAACGGAGACGCACAAGAAACCAAACGACTAGCCGCGCTTGCCGTAGGACAAGTAAGCATTTGGAAACAGGCGTTTTTGCATGACTTAATTTCTACTACTGAGACGTGTGAAGTAAATGAGGCTTTTTTCAAATAAATACACGTAATTTTAAATAAAGCTGAAAACAAAATGTAAATAAATAAAATGATTAATTATGAATTTGCTCTGTGCACATTATTTTAATATTAAAACCTATCATGACCATACAACTAAGTACATTTGTCAACAGATCGATGCCTGCTGGTTGACACGTGACCATAAGAAACGATTATTAATTTAAGACGGATGACTATCTGAAAGCAGTACTCACTAGGTTAAATCTCATCGTGTTAAAACATTGAACTTCGTTTGGCCCATTTTCTACCTACAATGTCGGCTAAATTTATATGCGTGTTCGTAACTCGCGATACGAAGCTTCACTCATGATTATCTCCCGAAAGGCTGCCCTAAATTTCGAGCCTCGGGTATATAAACAGAAGTCAACCTATGCAACTTCGCTGACGACAATTGACAGCAATTGTTATTGTGGTCCAACAGGCGAAATTTGAAAGAAGTCTGTTGTTAGACTGATAATTTTCGAAGATTGACCTGTCAAATACGAATTGACGGTTGCCATGGATTTGAATGGTTCCAAAACCGGAAATGGGGCCCAACGGCAACCTTATGAGGTGAGTGTATTTGTGATTAATGTTTTCAAGTCAAAATAAATAAGAAAAGGGAGTAATTATCGCCATTTGAGTCTTTTTTTGTTTAAAAAGATAGTAAGAAAAAAAAACATTAGTCTTAAGTCAGAAAACCCACAAATTTGTGTAAATTAATTATCTTTTTTAATTAAAACGTTCGTCAGATGAAATATTTATTTTATAAAACAATTACATGTTTCGCATATAATATAACATATAGTTGCATGTTAGAAATTGTTAATATAATATTAAACGTTTTTTTTTTCATGATATTTTTTTCCAGGAAAAAAGTTCAATGAATCTGGGGTACAAATATAGCAACGACGAAATAGATCTAGTAAGTTTTATTTCTTTATTTAGTTTTAATTATTTTTTATTTATTAATGTATTTATTTACATAATATTCTAATTAACTTATATTGCTACTAATAATACTAGTTATTAAAATAATTCATATTACTATTATTAATGTCTTATTATTATTATTATCATTATTTACCAACAAAGTGTACACAAATATGTGAACAAGTCCGTTTAACTATATGTGAATTCGGCGATGACAAAGTAAAGACTTGTTTTTGCAAGTTAACTATTTAAATATACGATTTCCATCAATCATCTTTCACATATCTCTAATAATTACTTTCTGACATTGCACAGGCTTTGACAGAGAAAGGACTGGAGAAGACGAACGCTGACAAACTGAACGAGGCAAAGATGGACATCACAATGGAGGAAGACCCTTGGAAAATCTCTGAAGTCTACATCGAGGTCACGCCCTGGAACGGTCAGTGAGACGTACATAACCTCTTATAAAATGGTGACATTATTATGATTTTTGGATGCTGACATTTTCTAAATTGTGATCCAATGGTTAGTCGTATCTTATATGTTGTTTTTTTTTATACTAAATTGTATACAAACTGTGATGAGTTTTACATGAAAGGTGAGAATGTTTAAAGATATAAGTAATACGACTTTCTTAGAGTAAGTAGCATTCAGAAATCAGACTTTAAAGTAACTCCATCTTTTCTTCGATTTATTCAATTGATGTATTAATTCGCTTCGCTCGTGTGTTTGTTTGTTTGTATTGAGGATATTTTTATAATAAGATGTTTACAAATAAACTCTTAATAACCATTATTGTTTTTACCCTCAAACATGCATACATTAAATGATAATCAAACGTGTATGCATAGAATATAAGCAACCAAATCTTCACATGCTTTAAAATTACAAATGTTTAATGCCTATGACCGGTGTATTCCTTTTAACGTAGCTTTTCCGTCTTCATTTATTTTCAATGCCGAGGCGGTCATATCCAATTTCGTTTTTAGAAAATTGTCATTGACAGTTGTTATTGATATAAAATACGTAAAAAAATGTAGTCTTGCAATTCAAATACAAAGAAAAATATAACAAATTAGTGTTGGTAATTCCATGCTTGAACAAATTATTATGTTTTAAGACTTAAAAGCTATCCATTTTTATGTTAATTAAACCAATACAAATCTTAGTAGTTCAAGATAATGTTCATGACGTAAGCAAATCAAATAATGCAGTTTCGACCATTATCAAATCCAAATACAATTAAAAAATGTCAAACACACGGTGGAGACTAACAATTAGTTTTTTTTCTGTTTGATTTTTAAATTATTGCTATCGGAATCAGCACTATCGGCTGTCGGTTCAAATTCACATTAATGAACATAACCTTTTCGACCCATATAGACATATTTCGACATATAGGGGTCAAATTATTCAACATTTAAGGTCACACACGTATATCTCATAGGTTTAATCGTCCTCATAATTGTTTCCGCTGTAAATCAAAATAAGTCATTACATAAAATTTGAGCGTCATAAAGTGTATGAGATTTTATATACACACCGAGATAATAAAAAGACACGAACATTAACAAATATAGCGCATATGAAAATTGTGCCAATTTAGGTCAAATAAACGAAACACGATCGAATGTTTAGTAAAAACAAATGGGTTTTGTTTTTTAAGGATGTATGATCGTTTCATGCATTTTTTCTTAATATCCTCAATTTTATAAATTTCTGTATGATGATATATATCACGAATACTAAAATGGTGGTCACCGATAATTATTGTTAGGCAATAAAGTTCTTTCAATACCTTTTTTTTACTTTTTACCAATCAATATTTGGCAAATCATTAATCTATGGAAGTTTTAAAAACGTGTGTAAAATACCAAAATTCTCAAATGTGCATGTAATGTTTGAGTGAATAATCAAGAATATATTTTAGTTTTCTATATTGAACGCATTGAAAAACAAAGTAGAAACGCAGTCTATTGCCATGTACAATATTCTGACAAGCAATACATATGCATATTTTTTGCTGATTTTAATATACAAAATTGCCTGAACATTCATACAATAAAAACAAGTATACTACCATTATATATAGATACAACAAATGCAAATTAAGCGTGAATTCCTTTTAGAGAAACAACCATTTTGAGGCAGAGCCTTATTATAAGAAAACACACACAAAACATGTGTCATTTTACAGTATTTAGAAAAAAATGAAAAAAAAAATGGCCAAAATACAATTTAATGCATAATCTAAAAGTGAGTGTTTAGAAATGGCTTGTTTACATCGACAATTTGATTTGTTAAAATAAAAATGTATTGTTTTCGGTTTCCACTTATTAATTCATTT
Organism: Dreissena rostriformis; assembly: GCA_007657795.1. Taxonomy (NCBI): domain Eukaryota; kingdom Metazoa; phylum Mollusca; class Bivalvia; order Myida; family Dreissenidae; genus Dreissena; species Dreissena rostriformis. The sequence goes on along the minus strand of VMBQ01002490.1, from coordinate 106,956 downwards.
ACCATTGTATTATACCTTATTGGTATATGTTAGTTATTTCTCACATCAACGTATATATCGTCAATCTTTGGAGCAATGTAATGATTTTATCAGCCATATAAATGTAATTTTAAAAAAATGAGTATAACTTGAACGCCGCTAATGATACATTTTTGTGTTATCTTTACGACAAAGTAAATAAAGTTGTAAAATGGGAACGATCCGTTATCCTTAATAGAATATATGTGTTGTTATAAATAGGTTAACTTGTATATAATTATACAGCGCTGACATTTGAAACTATATTTCAATGATTTGAACACCGATAAAAGGGTCAATCCGCAAACATGCATATTATTTTTTATCTAACAGTATTTCACCCTGTCAGCGTTTTGATTCATTGACGTTGCATCTATTTTTAGAACTCTCTGCGTGCGGAAAGTTAAAGCGGGTCACGTGGGACTACTTTGGCAAGCTTGTCGTCCTCTTGGGCCTTCTCTATCTGTTCATCTGCTCACTGGATTTCCTTGGCAACGCGTTCAAACTCATCGGAGGTAATTTTATTGCAATAGAAAATAAAAAACGCTGAATTATCTGTGTTCTTATTGAGGAAGCATGTGTGATTTTGGTATTCCAAAACAATGTCGATGACCAACGGGTAACCAAACTTTTTCGTAGAGTATTTCAAGTTGACTTGTAACAATGAATGTCGTGTAATGTGTAAGAGCTTCTTTTGGTTGGATGTTAATCTAACACTAATCCATGCAAGGTTACAACTTAAGTATCAACACGTAAAATAACCGTGATTTGTTAGTGCACACCGAAGTTTACCCTTCCAACATGTCGAACACGTGTTCATAACTTTACCATTAAAAGGTCTTTCAGGAAAGCAATTTGATTTATTTAAAAGGGAGTAAAATTTCACAAACTTAAGTCATGGATACATAATGTAGCATAAAATGAAGCGAGTGGAGCAATGTCCGGATATAATTTTATCCGGATTCCAATTCTAAAATGTGTAATATAACAGTGCCTAAACAAACGCTGTGACGAGCATTTGTAGGTAATTCTATGTCAATGTCTTCTAAAGCAAGGTAAAATAATGGTATAAATGTTATGTGAATCATAGGCAAAGCTGCCGGAGAGGTATTCAAACAAAGCGATGTTCTGTCGAACCCCGTGTCGGGCCTTATGATTGGTATCCTAGCAACCGTTCTCCTCCAATCATCTTCCACGACGACATCCATCGTCGTCAGCATGGTTGCCTCAAAAAGTACGCTGATTATTTTTTGTTCGATATTTTTCTGATAAATGCTACTAATTAGTACTGTTTATTATTACCTTTTGTAGTTACCCCATTGACTTATCATTATCGTGCAGATATAGGCTTATTATCTAGACTATTTATATTAAATATATAAATTTTTAAAAGAGAAATGACATCGATATCTCTTTGAACGCCGATTATCTTGTTGTAAAGTTGTTTCTTGTTTCTCTAGTTGTTCCAATCAGTAACGCCATACCGATGATTATGGGTGCGAATATTGGAACTTCCGTAACAAACACGCTCGTCTCCATCGGCCAGATCTCCAACAAAGGGGACTTCCGACGCGCATTCGCGGGTGCCACTGTCCATGATATGTTCAACTGGATCACAGTTCTGGTGTTACTCCCCTTAGAAGTAGTTTCAAGTAAGTCGTCGAAATCTCACACGCTATTCTCGTAAAATCGAACTTATAAACAAATGTGGATTAAACATAACAGCCTTGGTCTTAGAAATAACCATTTTCTAGTAAGACGATCATTTTACTTGTAAACGGTATAGTTTTTATTTGTCGAGGAATTGGATGGGTGACTTTCTCTTTTCAAAACATGTTTTGTAAAGTGTTAAAAAATTACCTTATTTTATTGTTTTGCATTTTTGTTTTATCACGTTTATCATGCGACAGAATGCCTTTCGTATCGAGTTGTGGACATGTTTTATAAAGAGGATATGTTTTAAACGTTTTGTGTCATTATTGGAAAATGAGACTTTTTAATAAAAAGTGTCTCCCTTTGTAAAAGTTTGATGAAAATTGTCTCCTTTTGTATAATTTGAAAAAAAAAATCGCCCTTTGTATAATTCGAAAACAATTGTCTCCCCCTGTACATTTCCAACAAAAATTGTCTCCATTTTCTAAAAAAATTAGTAAAAATTTATGAAAACTGTATCCTTTTGTATGTTAGTTTGTTCACACGAGGAACAACAGCAATTCATTCTATTGGCTCAAATTTTGTTAAAAGTAAAAACAGATTCCAACATAGTTATGGTTTATTTCGCTGATTCAAGGTTACCTGTTCCACTTGTCTGAATACATTGTTGATCACATGCCACTGACAACGAACGAGGGTGCAGACCGCGAGTTTCTAACACTGATAACTCACCCTTTTACGAAACTTATAATTCAAGTAAGTACAGTATTCTTTTAAACATACACTCAATTGAAATGTATGTAAGAACGTGTTATTCATTATAGTTGAAAACACACGGTTTTAAGTATAGACGCGTAGAATTGTGATCTAAAGTGCGATTCTTTACATACTTTTGCGTCTACGTGTTTTATGCACATTTTTTGAAAAGTTGTTAGAAGCGGACGTTCGACTAAAATAAACACATTATTGTTTTATTTTTTCCACGTATATTCGGCTAGCATAACTGTTAACAGTAGATATCCAACCATATCGTTATATTGGCAAACCTAGAGGCAAACAGTGTCAAAATTACGTCACTTTTTCAAGATTTTCTTAACGTCAATGTTTTTTATTTCGTTAGGTGGACAGTAATGTCATTGAGGGCGTCGCCCATGGCGACGCCGATGCCATGAACAAGAGCATGATCAAACATTGCTGCAAGAAGGGAAGCGTCGACGTGACTTATGTCAATACGTCAACGCCGGACAACAACACCATTTGCCTGGAAAAATGTGAGTAGAAGTTAAAATTATTATCAATTGGTAGAGACTTAAAGTGAGTATTATAGCTTATAGTTCAGAATTTAATATAATTGACGATTCACATACATATGTGACTACTCCTAATTATGTGAATTAAGTAGTACCGATTATGTAATATTCATCTTGAATAAAATCTTAACAAATT
>VMBQ01002490.1:75085-92596 GCA_007657795.1 Dreissena rostriformis | reverse complement strand
CTGTCTTTTTTACACGTCACATTATTTGAAGTGGTTAGTTTGCTATGTTATATGTTATATAAATATATATGTACGGTAATGGGATAATTGCCTTAAATTACACCATATTTCTTTGAATATACAATCAAATTAGTACACGTGAGTTTATCAGTTGACGATCTTATAAAATTGTGTTATTGTATCTGTCTTTATTAAGAATCCTGCCAAGTCATGTACGACACTTCAAAGGCCGAAGTTTAACTAATGGATGGATCGAATATGAAAATAAGTTCAAACTCACGCATCAGCAAAGGTCAGACGATTTCTATGGCTTGCAAACAGCCGGGTAATGTTCCTGATCACGTGACGCTGACATTTGAATTAGGGGTTTACAAAGAGACAGGCGGCAAGAAGCTCCCGATGTGCAAACTAGGTACACTGATTTAAAATAGCTACTTTAAAATATTTGGTTGCATAATATATATTTTAAACACGTATGTCATTTAACATCCTTTTTGGAGTGTAACGGTGTGCATGTATCGTATAAACATTGATAAAGAAAGTTCGGAAGACCTTCCTTCCCTATGTCTTGAGATTAAATTGAAAACAAACATTTGTGACAGTATATACATATGTGATGTTAAAAGGTATACTTCTTTCTATGAAGTTTTCAAACATGTATTTTTCAATTGTTTTACCAGTCACGTGTAAGCCACCACCTCCGTCGGACACTGTAGTTTACACGCCAATGAAAAGCAGCTATCTATTCAAGGATTCTGTAGGAATACAACGGTGCAAGGGCAAACTCTGGTTTCAAGGTGAACAGAGTTTAACGTGCAAAGCAGATGGTACTTGGAATGGGACAGCAACGTGCACACCGTGTTAGTTGATTGTTTGTTTGTTTATTAGGATTTTGTGGCCTCGTTCAAAGGCATGTCCGTTCTTAAGACTTTAGTTGTCGCAAAATCAACCAGCACAGAAAAGAAGTCATTTACTAAATCCATACAAAACTGCTTTATCCTTTCATAACCCACTTTTTCCATGCACTCTAGTATAGTGGGATTTCGTCCCTAAGTCAAGTGCATAGGTAAACCCATTGTATTAAGTATTGACATTTTGTTTTGTTTCTTTGCTTCGACTGTCACAAAGTTGGAAGTCAAGATTAAATTTAAAATGTGCTAATGCATTTATCACATTAGTGCTTTTTTGTTTCAGACTGTCAACATCGCATTGAGAAATTGGAGGAAAGGCAAAATTTTGATTTGACAAAGCACACAGTAAAAAACATTACAGTGGAATCCTACCAGGAATGCCTTACATATTGCAGAAACTATGAACGGTAAGCTAGAAACGATCTTTTCTACACTCACTCAGCATTATTTGAAATGGTTCGTTCGCTATTGTATTTGTTTTACACGCTGATCAGTTAAGTGTTGTATCAAATTGTATTTTATATTAATCGGCACAATAATAAAGCTTATTGCTTGAAATGGCTTATTTTCATTTAACCTTACGTTATATTGTGTCACAACAGTATGTATGTGACACAATTGCTTTCATTCCTTTTTCAGAGAACAGTATGAGGTTTTATTTTATTAAACAACACTTTAACAGAATATAAACAACAGAACCGTCATAAAAAATATAAAAACTTCTTGAACGCATAAAAGTTACACATACACAGAATAAATGTATGAATATATTGTATTGTAAATGTTAATAATTTCGATACAAATTCGATAATTTATCATATGTTTTTGTGTGGTTTATAGTGTTTCACGAGAAAAATACAATCATAAAAATGAATATGGTGTTTGTTACCTCTGTATTGTTAACATCTATATATGCATGTATATTTACAACCTTCCGGAATCTCGCGTTCACATCTTAAAGCTAACCAAAGGGTTTCCAAACCAAATTAATACAAAGTTTTAGACAGTATGTATGTATTTTGTATTCATAAACGTACAATCGGACTTATTTGCATGAGTTTTATTTACCTTTATTTCGCATGACACACCTTTGTATTGTTTAAATCCATTAAGGTTACACTGCTCTTAAAGACAAGGTATTATAACTTAGGTCCAAACGTTCAAAACCTTTACCTCATTTTTGGAAAAAGTTAAAGGTTTAAAAAAAAAACATACGGATTGCAATTAGTTTATTGTGACAATATGCAGCAAGAATGCAACTTCATAGTTTGGAACTGAACGTGTCTTCTTCCGTTATCAGTCACCACAAACACAACCATCAGATGTAGACACAGAGTTTTGGAAATATATTTAATTATTAATAAGTGATCTTGAAATTAATTTGAAAAACTTTCGATGCTCACAAAACAATATAACAGTTCTTATTTAAATGCATGGGTGAGGAAAGTTGCAAATGATTATATATTATAATGTCGAATATATTTGGATAAACAACTTTTCTACAGAACATTAATGGAACTTACACGTTATTTAATTGATCAATCATTGGTTTTCAGTATACTGTGCCGCGCGTTCGCATACGGATTTGACCAGGGAAGGCGCAGATGCCATATTACACATGTGGACCCAAGCCGTCATACAGACATGGTGGGTGCAAAGCAACTTTGGTCGGTGTAGATCCGAAAGTGCGACTAGTTGACTAAGATATTGCACTATAACTTATATAGTGATATAAATTGGAAATGCATACTTGTGTATACCTTTGTAAACGACGTTCCATCGGCCGGTTGGAACATAAATTTGATTAAATTTTCAGCTTTATGTATCTTTGCTAAATATTTACCATGTTTGTAAGGTAGTTTGTTATATAAACACATATATTCATATCTGCTTTATTAGTATTTAAATGTTATAAAGGCATTTATTTTGTACTTTTAAATAGTATTTATTTTCATAAATCACAGTTTGATTTTTGTTTCAAGCACTCATATTTGTTGTTATAGCTTTAATGTATTTATACTTTTATATAGTATTGACAATCTGATATGGTATTAAAGAACTATTGTGATGTTTTTGTTAATGACTTAATTTTAAGGTATTTAAAAGACAACGAGTTTAAGAAAATTACTTTAATATGCGTTGTTTCCACAGTTTATATATTTAGGAATACATCGATGCTTTGGTTATTAGTGTAATAATTTAAGAAAGTAAAAATAGAGCGAGCCTGTTTTATTTCATGTATGCTTATAACTATATAAGCTGTGTATCAGCTTCACTGTTACCAAACACAAGTGCAAATGTTACAGTTAAATATTTCGATATCGGGTTACGCGGTGATTGCTTTTAAAATATGGTCACGCGGTGATTGCTTTTAAAATATGGTCACGCGGTGATTGCTTTTAAAATATGCACGCAACTGAATTACTGTATAAATCAATTATCAAAAGTTTGTGTGTTCGTGTAACAATCAGCGTTAGTAGCAATTGATGAGTTATTAATACGTTATATGTAGGTAGGTGCTTACGTACACACCAAACACAATTTGTACATAATTGTTAATTAGTATACGGTGCCTGCTTTATATGAACATGGATACATTTCACATTTCCAAGAAGATTCTCGTGGAAAATGTGCCTTTTATGATCCAAGTTTTTATGGAGTGGGGCATATATATTTGCCCTTGCCCGTCTATACGCTCCCCTTTATTAATCGAGTGTAACTAAAACATTATTGGCTTCTACTGCTAGCGGGACGAAACGTTGCTCATAAATTTATCATTATTTGATCTTGCGCAAAACCACTTTTTGGTTCCGATATGTTTTACATGACCAGAGTTTTAGCAAAATCATATAAATCATCAAAATGGGTTATATCACTCTGAACAATACACGGTGCATTATCGAGAAAGTGCACCATTCAGTTCACTATCATGCAATTATACACGGTTTAGTGTATTGCATAGTTTAATATTTTCTAACAAGTAGTTGACAAATGCAGTTTATAGTAGTACTATTTATATTATTTACAGTAAAATAATTGAAACATTTATATACGCTTATTTTTCCCATTTAGCTGGTACACCTGTACACCTTGCCGGTCTGTAATTTTCTCCACGTTTTGATGGAATTTCTGTATGCAATGCATTGACAGATTTCACACTTAATCGACACCCACATTCACCTTAATAATACAGTGTACCGCGCTCCAAAAACAAACACATGACAACCTGCATAGTGAATATCAAACTTTGAGATTAAGGGTCTAAAACAACTCTTTATTTTCAATATTATGATGCAATTAACCATGTTCATATGTCTTATTTCAACACACTGTCGGTGTTTTTTTTATTTATAAAAGCCTTTGATAATATTGTTGTTTAAACATCACTTACGAGAGTGGAATCAAGCAAGAAAGTTGATTGATACTTCTGAAAGTTAAGATTCTATTTATCGACTTAATCGATAAGACTATATCTTAAACTTCTAGTTGTAACGATGTAGCTGACGTTTTAAAAATCATGTGTTCCTTTGGAATTGCAACCTCGGGTGCGTTATTACGATAGAACTTGTGTTTTTTTTTGTTGTTGTTGTAATTTTGTATTAAGTACCGTAAACTGTTGATGCATGAAATAGGAAATCGAGCATATTCATATCCAACACCTTATACATTCAAACTGTGGTCATTGCCGTTTCTTTTATGGGTAATATACATAGACAAGTGAAGTGTTACCATCTTAGTTATACATATTTATTTGCTTATTATTCATGTATGAACCCCTCGAATACACACGCATTTCACTTCTTAAGCCGAAAAACCGAAACTGAGCTTCAAACAAATGATCAACTTAAGCAAATATTGACCATCGGTATTAAATGTCTTTTCCCGATGGTTTTATAACTGCATAACAAACTCGTGTAAAGCTTTAAACTCCAAGCATATACATATTATAAAAAAATCAATACATGTGAATCTACCATTGTTAACTTATAAATTAAATGTACAAATATATAGTTACTAAGTATATTGATATATACTTTAATACATCGCCCAACAAACTCCTTTTTATAAACTGATTTCAAATATAGGAACAATGCAGCTCAAGGGACATTCTCAGGAGAGAAATTAGTATCAACCGTCAGTAGAATTTGAGTTACGGCTTGTGACAAATGCTTACACGATACATGACAGTACATAAAAAGCAAACACTTAAAAATACACAATATTGTCTAATATAGAGAAATAATGAAATACTATCAATAATGGAATACCTTAATAGAAACGATCAATTCAAAGCATTTGGGATTTAATCCATCTAAATGAAAACCGAATCTAAGATTTAGCCACGAAATACAGCTTAAAAGAGAATGTGCACAACTGACAGAGAATGCAACGGGTATTTTACAAAGCTCGGCTGATTTAATCACGCTTAGCCTCGGAAATAATATTTTGAAAAAGTTGTCATCGACAACCAAACCTTTTTTCCACAGATAGAAAAACACGACTATGGACTAAAATACATTTCTGAATAGTGATGTCTTTTCAAAGCATGATCCTTATTGCGAAAATAAACAAAGTGACAATGGCAATAACATATTTCGAAGAAATACTCATTTTAAATGCACCTTGCCTTTATGAACTTTCCGAAAATCGTAACTACGTGCGTTGATTACAGCGATAATAAAACATGACAGCTTGTGCATCTGAATAACAACACGGATGTTGTTAAAACAGATTTTCTGCATACACAGCAAAATATGTGTCATAAAAACAGTTATTTTGATGACTATTATTAACCTAGCCCTACATTGTGCAGAAACTATATTTTGCTGTACATAATTTAAAAATAATGAGTATTAACCGGCTATTACCTGACATGTATTGGTGTTTTGTTCCGTTGTTATAAACTTGATTGTTTGGTTGCATAATTAAAACCGAAGGTATGTGTTGTTCGCACCATAATATGAGAAAAAAAGTAATACTTTACAAAGCTGACATAAACGTTTCAATGTTCAAAATGTTCAGATGTGCATGCAGTTGTAAAAGATTTAGATTTCAAACTAATTGTAGTGCATTTAAAGTTTCCACGAATAAATTTTCCCGAAACTACCACAAGAACCATTTTTATTATCCAGCAATAACTGAGCTGAAATAAAACCGTTAAAATTAAACCAAGACTTGAACGCGCTGAAATATTTAGTAATACATATATATATTGACTGAAAGTATCAAAGGTTGACTTGTGTATGTCTCGAACAAATGCAAATATTTCATAAATATAACTTCTTACAAATAACTTTACCTTTAAATCCGAACTTAACCTATCAAAAATTGTCTCAACTGTTAAGTTATATGTTTTACAGTTATTGTCCTTAGTTAATTGCAAATATGCATATCATACATGAATAGGTAATATAGGAAATAAAATAAGTATTCTATAAAGGTACCATAACTCTTTCTTTACGAGAGTAGCCAAATTTCACGATGAAAAAAAAACAAGAGATGTGTTTGTCAGATTCACAATGCCCCCTATTGCGCTGCTTTGAAATAAAATTTCTATTTATCATTTGGCAGGTTTAGAACTTATCTCCCTTTAAATCTAATTACTTCCCTTGGATTGTGTTTTTTGACCTTTGACCTTGAAGGATGACCTTGACCTTGACCTTTTACCACTCAAAATGTGCAGCTCCATGCGATACACATGCATGCCAAGTATCAAGATGCTGTCATCAATAATGCAAAAGTTATGACAAAACTTTAATATAGGTTAAAGTTTAGGACAGACAGAATGACGGACAGACAGACAGACAGACAGACCAAAAACAATATACCCCCTTTTTTTAAAAGGGGGCATAAAAACATGAACAATTTATAATCATCTTAATACATTGCATTGCAACTCATGCTCAATATGAGATTCATGGTATTTGTAAATCATCCTGCGACGCTTAAGCCACGATTTCAAAGTCTTGTTGATGGTAGTTTGTTCCAATTTGCCATTCGTCCTTCAGAGCTCTTTTGAGACCAGAAAGTGAGTTGACTTGTCGTTTCTGTGAGCGTCGTGTTAGTATCCCTCATATACCAAAATCCATAGGGTCCGCGTCTGGAGACATTGGCATTCTTTGGGTGTTATGAACTTACGAAGTGTGGCTTGATGCACTGTCCTGGGTGGAACCCATGACGTGTTTACCCTCCGGAAAGAGTCTCGGGACATCCTTTCGTATACATTCTGAGTTTACCTTGGTCCCTTTGGGAATTATTCTGATCTCTGATTTACCTCTGGACGATACAGAAGCCCACGCCATGAAGCCACGGGCAAACGCATCATGTTTTACAAACTTCAGTTTATCGCCAATATTTTATCCCATTCTGACATAACATACTCTTCTTCTTCCATAACTTTCACCTAGGTAAAACATTGCCTCGTCAGATGTAACAAAATCTCTCCACTTGCCACATTGAAGCTTTAGATATAGCTTCCAAGACCTGGCCCTGCGCTTCTGAATCAGTGCCATGTTCAGCGGATGAACCTTGCACTTCTTCCGTAGTTTTGCTGTTAAAACATTCCTGATGATGTAGTATACTGTTCCCTTGGACATTCCTGTGTCCAATTTCATTTGTTCTCTGGGTCGGCGGAATGATTTTAGAGATCCAGAAACGAATTTTGCATACGATTTCAGGTGTGACTTTATATGGACGTCTACTTGAAGTTGAATTTGTAGTACCACCAGGCGTTGTACTGCGCTGTAAAGTAGCGTCACGTCGAATGTTCCGTATGCTTTCCAAAGAAATAGCATGGCCCATATTTTTCGGTTCATTTTGAATGCTTCTGTAACTGCATTTGCATCTCAAAAGGCCTAAAACAATGCCCTTCACCGTTTCACGAATACACTTCTGAGGCATGTTAAATATTATTTACTTATTGCATGTACATTGAAATATAGTAAATTACTCAACTGCTAAAACAACAATGGTTCGAGAAAATTGTGCATGTACTTGAAAAAAAACACGGATTCCTTTTGTTCATTTTGAAATTGGGCAACTCTCGTAGTAGTGTGTAGTGATTTGCCGTTGCTTATTTTTAATGTAGAACATAGTTGCCTAGTGTACTTTTCTTGTACCAAGAATATTTTGAAAAGTATTGAATTGATTTAAATTAACCTACATAATTTTACAAAAAGGCAATTAGGGGAAGAAAGGAGTTAAAGTATTATAACTCTCTTCAATATTTATTGCCGTTTGTTAATAACATTTTGCACCTTAATTTCATTTTTTTTACTTTGAATATGGTGTTGTAGGATTGTTTAATGTAATACTTAAGGTATTGCAAGGTTTTGTTTTCTTGGTAAGTAAACTTAATATTGCTAACAGAAAGTGTCATTATGATTGCAACCAACACTTCAGAGTGGCACTTGTTTAAGTTTGAATACCAGGTAGTATAGATAAAATGCTCTATAGTATCACCTAAGTAATAAAATGCATTGTTTATTGATGAAACATTCTGTTATTGAGCAGACAAAACATTTTTCCTATCAACACGAGGTACTTAAATCGCCCTCAACTTGAAAAGTACAGTAAATATTGACCGTCCGCATCGAGAGGTTTGTAAGACGGTATTAATATTTTAAGAGTTAAACACAATGTGTTTGAACGTAGATGACACGTGTTTATTTCATTTATTATAATCCGGTCATGGCGTCATATTTCTTTCTTATAATTTATAAAGTAAGTAAGTAATGTATTTCTTATGTTAATTTCAGGTTCGCAAAATGCATATGTTAAATTTCAGGTCCGCCAAATACATATGTTTAATTTCAGGTCCGCAACATGTAATTTATTATCAATTTCGGTGCTTTTTTAATATGCTCATGAACCTAACTGTGAAATAAAATAATACTTAAACTTGTGTGGATCTTAAAGATCGACACAGATGAAAAGCACAGACAGTTTATCAAAACCTGTTTAGTTATCATGACGCCATTGTCTAAACATAACGATATATCTTACAGATCTTGAATATCAATGTTCTCAGACAAACAATATTAGTCAGAACTTTAAACAATAATAATCGTTTTTGCTAATTGTCTTCCTTTTTACAAAAAACAATAAAGTAATACCATTATATAAGCTTAGACATTAAGACAGTGCCTGTAATAAGCATATACATATTTGTATTAGTTATTGTACATATACATATATATATTGTGACTGGTTTATATGCATATTCATATTTTGAGTAATCGCGAGCTTTTCACTGGTAACGCAGAGAGTGCGTAATTATGTCGTAGATGTACAACATGACAACAATTAAATTGAAAAAGTCCGTTAGAGAATCATTCTTCACTGAGAAACTTAGAATGGTATTTAGTATTTTTGGATTGGAAGAACATTTTGTATAGCTTAAAACAATTTGACCAATCGGCTATTCTGTATTATAATCCGGATTAGCATGCTCGCTGGGGATGCCTGTTTTATTAAAATTTGTTTTATACTTTAAAACGGCAGTGTCATTATAGCATTTTCGATAACTTAAATTTATATTTTATTTTGTCAAAAGAGACTTATAACATTGTTTAAATGGTAGACGAATAGCGTTTAACAATTGATGAAATCCCGTCAATTTCCATTATACAACCGTATGATGTCGTGGTTTGATTGCGAACATTTGTTGCCAGAATATGAGATAAAGAGATTTATATTGATTGTATTCCTTTGATTTATTAGACAGCGACCATTCACTTATCGCAGAGCTCTGTTTCACATTGTATCCCACTTTGCGCAGCCTTTCATCCTAGCGTTTGACCAGAAAACCGAACCTATGGATTCAGGGGAGATTGATCGGGGAATATTGAAAGATAATATTTGTTACAATTGAGTTTATGTTTCGATTATTCAATGAAGGAATCAAATGAGATGTTCGTATTTGTTGACAATGTATGTCAGGAGTTAACATACTGACTATGAAACAGGATGCATAGAGAAAAACTTTACATCAAAGACCCCATACAAACAGAAATCAATATTAAGTCAAATTGTGGCAGAATAATTTGGCTCTTACACTTTTACAACAGAGAAATCAAGCTTACTTTTCTGTTGTAAATGTTTTAAGAAAATGAATCTATGGGTTGTACTAAAATCTGAACGGGCATTAATGTAGTATATGTTTAATGAGTGCAAAGAATTGTACCTATCTGGGCATCGCCGGCCAAATACATGTTAGTTTGATTGTGAAAACAAGTGCAAGAGACAGAAGACGACCCGTTCCAGAGACGACTCTGGGTCATGTTGTGCCCGATGGGAAACATTTATTACACAGCTTTACCATTTCATCCGAAATACTTAGTTGGCTACGGCTATGTGAGAGATCGAAAATGCGAATCATGAGTTCTGGCGCCAATGCGTTTACACTTGAACACGCTTTCATTCTCAACTCAAAACAATTTCATACTGATTTCCTCAGAGATGCTGGAAAAGAACAACTTCGAAACATTCAGAATTTTCCTGTGCCTGGCAACATCATTGAATTTCACGACTACCTTATGAATAATTGTCGTATAATACAATGGTTTAATTGTGTGAATACATCGGATACAATCCAGATGTCATGCACTTTAAAGAGATGTATATCGATTGATTTCGTTTGATTTATAATGCCTGCACAAATTAACCTAATACAGTGTACTGTTCAACATCGCATTTCATATTTAGCTGCTTTTAATTCTGACGTTATACCAGTAATCCGACCCGAAGTCAGCACCAGTAATTGATCTAGTGCCATTGAATGGGTGATTGTAGATTTGGAATCCATTGTTCGCTTAGACCATCACTCATCAGGTGGGATGTTCTGTACGTAGCTATATCGCGAAATGGCTCTAATATCGGATGCACACAAGAAAAGCCAGCAACGATACTTCAATTGACCGATCCACAGACTTTGATTGCCGTTTTGAAACAAGGACTTATTGTTTAACGGTGATTACTTGTAAAATCTTTCCTTTACGTTCAATCTTTTATAGCGGAGATTGACCTAGGAAGACGTGGTTGTTAACCAAATTGTGATGATAATATACGAAATCACACATACAAGCATAGTAATTCAATTTATGTTTTATTGTGTATGCACACATGAGATAATGATGAAAATAACAGCCAACTTGTTCGTTGAAGAAGTATTATCTGTAACATTGGAAGTTGCCTGACAATTTTCGCATCATATTCAGGCATGCCTGACAAGCATAAATATCGCCTCGGTGTTTTATTGAAACTCACATAAGCCAAGCACCGAATGCGATGTAAAGACATGTGACTGTCTGAATATTAATTTGTTGGTATATTGAAGTTTTATTGAATTTACAAATGTTATATTCAATAGGACACTTTAAATGTAATGTATGACCAAGACGACATTTGCATGTCGATTTTTACATCAGTATTAACTAGGATTAGTTAAAGTTATTCCTGAAATATGGTATGCTAAAATGGTCTATTAAATTGACGGTATACGAATACGCTTTTGATGTTGTTGGTGTTGTTGGCTTTTGATAATTTACTCATAACTCATGTCTAAACTAATATCAATATTTGTATGCACATGGTAGATGACATTTGTCAATCATGTGGTGAAACTTTCTTGGTACGTGAACGCCAATAAAATAATGAATATAATATGACTTGTAAGCACACACATGTGACTACATCAAAGCGAATATTTGATAAATGAGCAATTATTATACTGACATAAAACACGTTCCATCCATGGCATTTGTTACTTGAGCTGATTTTCAGGTAAAGTGAATTCACGTTTATGACTTACGGTCTTTATAAAATACATAATACAAAATACAATATATAAATTTTACCCATTGACATCATATTATTACTTCGATCTGATATTCAGGTTCAATGCATATGTTAATGGTTTACTGTTTGATGTTTTATTTTGTATTACTGTGCTTTAGATATAACCTGTATTTCAAGACCGTCAGTTCGTGACTTGAATTAATAAATCCTCTAATAAGTACAGAGACATATCCCTGTATTTATGAAAGTGTCGCCTTAAACTCTTCAGTTTAACTATTCAATCAGTGGCTTACTCGTATGCCGTCTTATGGTGATTATTTATGAAGACCTCTCTGTTATCTTAAGTGATTTATGTATCGACATCCGATGAGAATTGTGAGGAAGTAAACAATTTATGTATCACATCAAAAAGTAATAAATAAGTTATAAAATGTAAATTCTAGATTTATTGTACTGGCCCATTTTCAAGTGACTGTTTTGTTTTTTCTTTAACATGTCAGTTTAACAGTATGAAGGGACATATACAGTGTTGATTTGAATTTAAAATATATGTTTTAAACGTTTGGTGTCAATGCGGTACGGTATTTCTCGTAATTTTGTTTCATTAACATTTATTATTTGATCGATGTTAATCTGTTGACAAATTTAAGTAGTCCATAGAATAATAAACACGTCAATGTGAGTTCAAGTAATATATATATATATATATGTATATATATTTATTTATCCTGCGTTTGAAACCTGTTCACATCTTGCAAACATGCAAACTTAATGAGAACGTGTTGCAACATAAGGAAATAAATTAATAAACAACGTAATTAGCAAGCCTTATGATTCAAGTGGGTCATTTAAAATGTTACCGACAATTCAGTGGAGCCCTTGACATTGAAGTTGAAGATGTTTTCATTCCAGGTAATATACAAAGAAACGTGAAGTATAATCATCTTAGTCATACATACGTATTTGATAATTGTTCATGTATTTACCCCTCGAATACACAAAGCATATATAAGTATATTGATATATACTTGAATACATCGTCAAACAAATACCTTTTTATGCAGCGATTTCAAGTATAGGAAAGAATCAACTCAAGAGACATTATCAGGATAGAAATTGTTATCAACCGTCAGTAGTATTTGAGTTATGGCAAGTGGTAACTTGCCTGTACGATACATGACAATACATACAACAGAAACACTAAATATATCACAATTACCAAATATATAGAAATAATTAAATACCTATCAAAACTGGGGTACCTTCACATGAACGGTTCAAAGAATTGGGGGTTTAAACCGATCTAAAATCCAATCGAACCTCACACTAAGCCAAGAAATAAAACTGTAAAGAGAATGTTCACCACTGACAGAGAATAAAAAAGCTCGGCTGCTTCAATCACCCTAAGCCTCAGCAATAATATCTTGAACTAGTTTTCTTCCACAGCGAAAACCTTTGTCAACAGATAGAAAAACATGACTATGCACTAAAACATATATCTGGATAGTGATGTCTTTTCAACTACGTTTGTTTATGACAACGATTATAAAACATGACAGCTTGTGTTACGTGCATCTCAATAACAACCTGGATGTTGTTTAACGGGTTTTCTGCATATGCAGCAAACTATCTGCCTTTAAAACAGTTATCTTGATGACTTGATGAACCTACACTGTGTAAAAACTATATTTTGCTGAACATAATTAAAAAATAATGAGTTATAGCCGGCTATAGCCTGATACGTACAGGTGGTTTGTTCCGTTGTAATGAACTTGGTTGTTTGAATACTTTAAACCGAATGTTTGTGTTGCTCTTTTATAATATAAGAAAAAATAAGTACTTTGCGATGCTGACATACACGTATCGATGTTTAAAATGTTAAGATGTGCATGCCGTATTTAAACGGTTTTGAGTTCAAAATAATTGTAGTATAGTTAAAGTTTCCGCGAAGAAACTTACCCGAAACTACCCAAAGAACCATTTTTATTATCGAGCTTTAACTGAGCTAAAATAAAACCGTTGCAATTAAACCAAGATTTGAACGCGTTGAAATATTAACACAGATGTATTGACTGAAAGTATCAAAGGTTGACATGTGTATGTTTTGAACAAATGCAAATATTTCATAAATCATGATTTCTTACAAATAACTTTACATTTTATTCCTAACATAAACCTATGACATCAATTGTCTGTATCAACGTTTTAGTTATCGATTTTATAGTAATTGTCCAATTGTTAATTGCAAATATGCAAATAATACATGCATATGTATTAAAGGAAATAAAAAACATATTCTATTAAAGGGACCATAACTCTTTCTATAGTATTTTGCAGTGATTTTTCATTGCTAAATTCTTATGCAGAACATAGTTATATGCTGTAATTTTCTTGTGCAAAGAATTATTTGAAAAGTATTGGGTTGATAGAAATAAAGCTATATAATGTTACAAAATGTATTTCGAGGAAGAGCAGAGTAAAAGTACCATACCTCTCTTCAATATTTATTGTCGTTTTTTTATTTCTTTTGCAATCTAATTTCATTTTTGTTAATTGTATATGTTGCTGAAGGACTGTTTAATGTTATACTTAAGGCATTGTAAGGTTTTGTTTTCTTGGTAAGTTAACTTAATAGTATTATCAGAAAGTGTCATTATTAATGCAACCTACACTTCAGAGCGGCACTTGTTTCAGTTTTAATACCAGGTTATATAGATACAATTCTCTTTAGTATCATGTAAGTAATAAAATTCATTTGTTTATTGTTTATACATTCTGTTATCAAGAAGACAAAACATTTAACCTCTCAAGACGATGTACTAAAATCGCCCTTCAACTTTGAAAAGTACAGTAAATATTGACCGTCCGTATTGAGAGGTTTGTAAGACGGTATTAATATTTTAAGAGTTAAGCACTATGTGTTTGAACGTAAAGGACACGTGTATACTACATTGATTATAATCCGGTCATGGTGTCAAATTTCGTGCCGTTTTATTACTTATTTTAAACTAGAGGTCCGCTAAAAGCAATTTATTATCAATATCGGTATTTTATTTTACTACGCTCAAAAACCTTTCTGTGAAATAAAATAATATAAAAACTTGTGCGAACCTTTAAGATCAACACAGACGAAAATCATAGACAGTTGATCAAAACTGATTTAGTTTTCTTGACGCCATTGTCTTTAACATAACGATATATCTTACACATCTTGAATATCAATGTCCTCAGACAAACTATATAAATCAGAACTTAAACAATAATAATGGTTTTTGCTAATTGGCTTCCTTTGTGCAAAACAAATCAAGTTTTTTTTATGTATTAAGTAGTACCATTATATAAGCTTAGACATTAAGGCAGTGTCTGTTATTATATATACATATTTGTATTCATTATTGTACATATACATATATTTATTGTGACTGGTTTATATGCATATTCATATTTTGAGTAATCGGGAGCTTTTCACTGATAACGCAGAAAGTGCGTAATTATGTCGTAGATGTACAACATGAAAACGAATAAATTGAACAAGTCCGTTTAAAAATCATTCTTAATTGAAAAACTTGGAAAAGGTATTTAGTATTTTTCAATTGTAAGAACATTTTTTTTTTACCTCGAACTAAATTGGCCAATCGGCTATTTTGTAGTAGTAGTATACAATATTGACACACCTTTAATCAATTTGTTGTACGGCCTTTGACGCGATTGTGTGTGGAGAGGACGATGTGCTGGATACACTATAAGTGTGCATATCATTAGGTAGTGTGTGTGTGTTACAAAAATGTTAACTGATTCGTATTCAAATTGTATTATTTTGTGTGCTTAAAAATGAATGTTTATTTTATTCTATCGATTACAACGACATACAAAACGGTTCCATATAAAGCTCGAGACGCTTTTTACGCGTGAGATAAAATGAATTTTGTTTAAATACCTGTAAAGTTCATCCATTACTTGATAAGAAAATGTGTGCAAAAACGACTTACTATGTTTATGTATTCATGTTTTTTGTAGAATCATTTTGTTTAACACTAGAAACTGTAAAGTTTATGTGTATTGAAATTATGTTCTGTTCTGTTCTGTTTGGATAGGGCGATGTGAGAAGGATTAGTAAACAAAGGATTTATTGTTTGATCAGGGCGATGTGAGAACGATTAGTAAACAAAGGATTTATTGTTTGATCATCCAGCGATCGCCAAATATGGTCAGTCAAGAACTTCAATTACGGGGATGAAGTGTATACTAAACGGATTCAATTGAAAGCGTTTGCAGTCCGTGTTAATGGAGATATGTATAAATAACACGTACATCATTTTACGAAAATATGCATGTTTAATGTAGACAAACAATAAAGGTATTGATATTGTGAAGCAAAAGCAAATATGCCACTTAATTCTTTTTTTATTGGACAACAAGCGCCTTTTTAATGGTTTGATTGTAAACTAATTTAAAATTCCGGTATTCAAGTTATCAATTCATTTCATTTTAACACGGACACGAATCACTCATCTTTAACACTTGATTGGGCAGTTACAAATCTGGCGACGTCTGTGCAAACTATACTATAGAGTTTACTCCGTAAGGCAACACTGGTTCGCATTAAACATTTCCGATGACGGGGCGAGATGGCTAACGGTCGATGTAAATCAGTGGGAACGCTGACTTCGAACTAGAAGTAAAGTGGGATAGCTGGCGATGGTATGGATTAGAGAGAGAGAGAGAGGGTAATAGTTAGGATGCAGTTATCGAGATTATTTGCAGAACAAATGGAATTAATTTACCAAGTGTGTTTACCATTTATTGGTAATTGTTTCTCGGATTTAAAAGTTGATTAAATATAAAAAATAACGTTTTATAGGATATATAATACTTAGAAAAATGTTCAGGGTTTGAATCGATGACATGGCTGGTGATGATAATTACAACTACGCATACGTTTTAAACTGTATCTTAATATTTCACGTTTTGAGATTTGTTTTTTTAATACATACGGTTTCTATATTAACAAAATTCAACATAAAGAAGAGACATTCGGTAATGAGTCATAAAAAAAGTATTTTTAACTATGGAACTAATTTATAGAAAGTTTTGGTGATCCAATATTTCTAGCGTCTAATAACGTTGATAAGATGTTCGCTTCAAACGTGTTATGGGCAAGTGTTGTTCGCAAATGTAAAAGCTTGCAATCTCTGTTTGACCTTTTGTATAAATTTCACAAGATGATGACGAGTCATATAGATTGTGTGGTTTATTGCAAATCTACAATTTCAACATTCCACTTTATCAATGAATTCTTTCCAGATGCCGTCCTTGTGAAGAGTGATAAAATTAAATTTACAATTAATTTAAGAGCCACATTTCACGTATCGATGATCTATATTTAAAGAATCGAATGTCAATGTTTGAGAACTTAATCGTTTCTGAATACTTACTAACTCTTTCTTTAATACTATTATAATAAATATTAAAACAACAACAACAGTAGCAGCAGAACCACCACCAACAACAACAACTGCATCAGCAACATCAACAACAACAGCTGCAACAACAGCAGCAACAACAGCAGCAGCAACAATATCAACAACAACAAACAAAAACAACAACAATAACAAAAAAAATTACAACAAAAACAACACAACAACAGCAATAAATACTACTACTACTACATGAACTACTACATGTACTACTTCATGTACTACTACTACTACTACTACAACTACTACTACTACTACTACTACTACTACTACTACTACTACTACTACTACTACTACTACTACTACTACTACTACTACTACTACTA